>JAAAKQ030499293.1:0-20591 GCA_010016005.3 Zanna intricata | reverse complement strand
TGAGAAGTGTGGTTAATTGAAATCTAACCACCAAAGAACACTGGTATCCATGATCTAGTATTCAAATCTGTATAAAAATTTTTATCTTTACTAGGATTTGAATCCTAGAACTCTCGACTTCGATATAAGACAATTACATGACATGCATGATGTATCAAAATATCCCGTGTATAGAATTTCATCAATCTCAATAACTCTATTCTACTAAGAAAATTAATCATAGATTATTATCTTAAAAAAATTGTTATTTTGTACTTAATTACGTTTTAAACTGTAAATTTTATTTTGATAAAAAGATACAGGTAAGACATATGTATTGAAAGACTGTTTTTTAACATGTTTAAATTATTTAATAAATGTTCTCACCAAATACAAGATAAATTATACATAAAATAGAAGAAAATGTTCTGTTTAACCTTGTTCTGTTTAATTTTATGTACAAACCAATAAAATATAGGTACTGTGAAAAAAATAACTGTTTTTAAAAAATAAAATAATCACCTATCAATATTTGTTATAAATTTAAGTAAATAATATGCTGTTTCTGGAATTAATGGTTTGTTTTATATATTTTAATGGTATTTATTCATCGTTACAGTTTTTTCAGTTGTTCATACTCCAATATGTTATGATTTAGAACTTAACTGTAACTAAAACTATTTTTATTACCTTTCTTATTTTACCTATCAGCAATTATAAAAAATAAGTAATGAGTATATATAAAAAGTACTTTTTAATGACAACAAGAGTTTTTTTATGAATTAAAATGCTATAAAAAATATAAAGTTGTACTTGTACTGTAAGCTGTATAAAGTTGCTTTTGTGCATTTTTCCAAAATATATAGCACAAATTAAAAACAAAAAAAAAGAAGATATATATAATGTATACAAACATATTCTGGTAATAGCTATTGCAGTAAGTAACTAAGTGTAAAAAACCACTAAATAAAGAAAAAGGATACCAACATTTGAATTCCACAATCATAAAATTATTAAAAAATTTAAACCAAGATAACAAATATGCGTAGCATATCAAAACATAAATATACAACATAACATATCAAAACAGAAATCAAAAGTGATTTCTATTCCAAAGAAAATTACTATTATTATATGGATCTTCTTTTAAAAAGAAATAAGAATTGCAAAAACTGAATCTTGGAAACTTCAAATTTCTTAAACCTACTAAGCCAGGTAATTTTACAAAAATAAGAAATCAGGATGTACATATATTGGCAGTGATAATTTTACATCATCAGGAATAGGATACTAAATTATATAAAAGCCAAGTCAAATCAGAAAGATAATTTACTTTCTTGCAAACTGCTATAATTGTTCATTATATTGCACATTTGTAAAATAAATAAAACAATGCCAGCTTCTTAGGCAATTTCATAAGAAGCAATTACACTTAATTAGATTCAACTTTTGGCTTTTATTCCATGAAAAAGTCCATGTCAAAAATTCGAATAATATTTTACTTAATTTGAGATTATATTGACTTACAACTTGGTTTACTTTTGGCTGTTCACACACTATGTTTTGGGGGAAGTAAATTTAAATTTAATTTAGTTCTCTTAGATACAAAAAATAAAGTACAAGTATTTTTGCTGGATGTTACTATTAAAAGCATAAGATAAGGTAAATTAACTGGAAAAGGAAATTCATTTAGTTACTTGGGTTGAATGCTGTCACCCTTTTATGCCAATGATGTATAGCAAAAAATGGTCAAATATCAGCAACATATTGTAACTAACAAAAGACCTATGTTAAGGAATTAAAGAAAAAAAATCTGTACTGAAGTTTAAAAAACTGAACGGTAATTCCAGTTCTACTGTATAGTTCAAAATGTGGATACCAGTAAAATCTCAGAATAAATAAATATATGCACCTAAGAAAGATGGAAGCTATTGGGTGAATTGTATAGTCACCTTTAAGTGCTGCACATTGCTTGCTCTTACAAGAAGCGAGTATGAAAGAAATGAATTAAAATTAGAGTAAAATAGATTTGCAGATAGAGATTGGACAGCCAAATTTTCTACTACAAATGAACTTGGACAGATTATATCAAAGAAAATTAAGCATTGCTAATCTAGATAAAAAATCTGAGTAGACACAGGAAAAGATAAAGATGGCAGTGGTCTAATTTGTAACAATTCTGAAATATCCTTTCTTGTGTGCAATAAATATCTCATGAAGGTTTATTATACCGATTTATTACCATACTTAATACTGGAATTTGCATTTATTGTATACAGTTTTCCTTTGTATGGGACAGATCTTGGGCCTAATCAATTATTATTAATAATGATGATGACCATTGGCATACTATAGACTGAATAATAAGTCATAGTATTACACTTTAGTAGACCATTATTTTTTAGAAATTGATATTAAGTAAACCCCTACACCAAAGTAGTACATCCTGCAGCTATTACAGAAGTTAATATATTAATTTAATTGTAAATAAAGATAAAATATTAAGTAGTTATAAAACCATACATATTTTTACTTCACCAATAGAATACTACCAAAATAATTTATTAATTAATTATTTTTTAAGTTTAATTAAAAAAGGTCAGATTATAAAAATTATTTGATGGGATATGGTATATTATTTAAGTGAAAATAGTGTATTTTGATTAATAATGAAAAAAAAAAAAACAGTTCATTCATGCAGTTATGATGAAAAGACAACATAAGTGACTGACTGAAACATAAATTATGTTTCATATATAACTAATGATAGATTGTCTTGATAAGAGCACAATTACGATATCGATACTGAAGCTGTTATTTAAGGAAAACTCAATAAGACATAAGCAATGTGTTAAATTCTAATAACAACTACTAGTTAATTTGTGGTTTTATAACTATTTAGTTATGTAAAATTTAAAACACTGGAAAAAGTAGATGATATTAACAATAAAATTAATTTAAAATGAATTAAATCTGAAAGTAAAATTTTTATTACAAGTTAATATTTTAGCTTTAATTTAAATGATTTGATACAGTATTTAAAAAAATTTTTGTTATATTCAAGTTACTCACACAACAACAAAGAACAAACTAAATTCAATTGCTTAATGTAATGTATTTTAAAGAAAATTACGTATAAAATACATTCTGTACTGAATTAGCATTAGTTGTTCAACACAGAAACTGTGATCAGGGAACAGAGGTGATAGTGGGCTCAGAGAGAAAGCTTATAAAACTATTTTAAAGGATTAGAGCAGATGCACTATCATTATAATTCTTGGAGAATATCTTAAACAATTACAAACAAAAACATGATCACTGTTTAGAATTATGTGAAATGAATAATATTATTACCTATTTTATAAGTAGTAATTGATTAATCTTACTTTTGGTTCAGTAAATTCTATATCAATAGCTTAGCAATTATCTGTTATTTTGTTGATTGATCTATCTCTTTAAGTTTTAAGAGACTTAAGTTTTTAAAAGCTGATAGTGTATCTGAATTGAGCTATATGGTATGACCTATGTAGCTTCTGTGCTGTTTGTACAGCACTGTAATATTGGTTTATCATGTTCTGATATTGAAAAGCATTATTACTTAACTTCTATTTAGTTAATAAGTAACATTTGTTATTTTAAAATTGCAAATCAGTATCTAAATTATACAAACATGAAAAAAGGTAGCAGCACAATTTATAAAATATCAGGCATTTCCCTTGTGCTCAGCAAATATCCTTTGATTTTTGTCACAGCATAAGTTTCTTTGTAGTTCTAGTTACTTTTTAAATGTAAAGAAAGATTACAGGTTTAAGTATGATTCACCAATTGACTTAATCTTTCATAAACACAGACTTAAGTAATTAAAAACAAAACTTATCTACAATTTTTAATTTGAATAACTGAAATCTGTTAATTATTTTCAAATGAAAACCAATCTTTCTAAGAATTTAGTTTTCTAAAAATGTTAATAAAAAGATGTTTACATGAGAAAAATTGTATCACTTCAGTTGAGCATGTTAACTGAATGAACTAAAATTATAACCATTATATTTACATATCTCATAATTATAAGGAAAATATTTGTGTATAAAATCATATTCATTTATCTAAAATTCTAATGATTTATCTCTCTATGAATAATCCAACCGACATCAACCACTCCACCTTACTTCACAACTATTCAGGCACCCTAATTATTACCATGCCTATTCTTCACCAATGTCAGAGAACTCCAACTGGCAAATTAAGTAGAAAAAATTCTTCTGATGAAAACTATTATTAACTATAACAATTACTAGTTCTTATGAGTGACAATTTTTATTTCTGTTTGTAGTCTAGGCATTATGAATTCAATGTAGCTTGTTTCTTAGCAAGCTAATGTTGAGAAATATAAAACAGTATGCTTATTTTAATTGTAGGGCAGATTCTGTCCCTTATTGTGAAAAGAAAAAAACTTTCATAGATTAAATATCAATACAATAATAAACTATTTTTCTTTTAACCTCCGGAATCACGTAAACTATTAAAAGCAAAATTATCAATAATCATTTTTATTACTTTAAAATTTTTGTCAAAAATGTATGACTTTAACTTGAAATAACTATTTTATTCTTCACCTTTTTGAAGTTGGAGTGCTTTGCCTTATATATGATTAAAAAGTAATTGAGCAAGTGTGGTAAGTAGAGTGGTTAATGGGGGAGCTTGAATGATGAACTGATAAGTAGTACTTTCTGTTACATCCACTGCTACTTCAATAAATAAAAAATAAATAGTTGATGAATTATTTCTTTATTACATTAGATGTTGTTCATGAAAATTCAGTATTTACTGCTGCACAGATAAACTGTAGCCATAGTCTAAGCATTTACATAGACCTGAGCTTCAGCTCCAGTTTTAGCCCTACCATCTGCCCAGTGTTATAATCAGTGTGTTAAAATATTTCTGACCACAGCCTAATTACTTTTTGAGTGAGGTTAACAAAGCAAATAAATTTCCAATAATGAATTGGTTTGTAATAAATGTAATATAATAAAAAATCCATTTAAAACACTTGAATAGTTGTGTAACTCATAAATTAGGCAGCTGCTGCTTCTGATGTTATATTATCTGCTAAATATTTATTACTTTCAGTATAAAAAAATTTTTTATTTACAATAAATATATGTTATGCACCTTACTTTGGTACAAAAAATTAAATTATTCATTTAAATTAGTTCTAAGAACTTCCCAGTTTACAAAAATATTTACAATTAATAATACAGATATACAAATTATTCAAGAATCATAAATATCAACAATGTTGTTTTTTTAATACCAGAAAAGTAAATAAAATAAATATTAATGCTGATCAGCATTAACAGCAGCTGCAGAATTATTTAAACACATGCCAATATCACCTATTTCAACAGCTACTTGTGAGAATGTAGGTCTTTCTCTAGGATTGGCATCCCAGCAACGATTCAATAACATTCTCAATCGATCAGACATATTTTTATGATGTTTCCAACGCAGTTCTCCTTGTTCTAAAAATTCAAGTACCTCACTATCAGAGAACTTAGCAAATGGCAATTCACCTCTGGTGTATATTTCCCACACAGTTGCAGCAAATGAATATACATCAGACTTACATGAGTAATCATCCTCTGCCACTGCTTCTAAAGGAAGCCATCGCAGTGGAATAAGCTAACAAAAAGAGAAACAAAAAAAGTAAATATTAATTTAAAGAAAAAAAAAAAAAAATTTAAAGAAAAAAAAAGTTTTATTTCAGAATGAAGCAAATGATCACTTTAATAATAACTTTATAAATAAAATAGCATAGTTAAAAAATTTACATTAATATGTTTATTACCATTCTTTAGTTACACTTTATTGTTTATATAGTTTGCACGATCTTTCTTAAATAGTATACTAAATTTCTATTAATATTAATATAAAATAAAAACTAAAAAAAAAAGACAACACCAAACTAAAATACAAATATTATATTAATTAAATCTTTTTCTATTTGCTATGAATATTTTCAAAGCAAAACTACAAGACATCAAGAGTAATTCTTTAAAAAAGTAAAGATTAGTCTTTCTATTCATATACAACTGCTTGACTGTGCTTACATTTAAAACAGTTTTATTATTATCTTACAGACATAATTTATTAAAATTATTATTTGAATTTTTTTTTTTACTTATTTGTATTAGTTCAGAATTGATACCTGAACATTTATAGTACAAATTGCTATAAACTAACATCTTGAGATTATTAAATTTAAATTACAACAATAATTACATATAACTTCAAAAGAGTCTTGGGCAAAATCCAATTTGCTTACAGATGCATAAGCTGGGCAAGCTTAATTTTCTTTATTATAATAAAGAGATTACCTTTACCAAAATTTTTTTTTAAACATGGAACATATCTATTATTCTATGAAAAGTACTACAAATTGTTTTCCAACCAGATGTATAGAACATTCATATACTAAGATACAAAAATTCAGCTCTTTGTAAAGGAGATTCTTTGAAAAGGATGGATGAAGCATTTGTGTTTTGTTTGTATCGTGATATACTGTCTTGTGCGATCTTTGAAAAAATCCATTCCTACCACATCAAAATCATTAATTTTTGTGCGTATTCAATTTTTGAATACTGCTCAAGCTTTGATATGTAAAGAATCTTTTGACTTAATAAGCCCTATAAGTTCTTGGAAATACAAAATGGTAGTTTTCATAAAATCTTTGTTAATTTTTTCCGTTAAATTATCAATCTTGATGACAAAAATTACAATTGTCAATAACAGTTTTACAACTTTTAATGAACATAAGTAACCTATTTATCCACAACTCTTTCAGTAATTGCATCTTCAGCATATACCCACAATGTATTTCACTAAGTTCTTGCATTTAAAAAAGAATCATAAATGAAATAATCTCAATTGAAAAATTGTTCTGCCAATTTAAATGCAATTACTGTATTCTAGTAACGCTCAAAATCATAATAACACAAAGTGGCCAAAGGTGTAGCAAACTGTGTTTACACTACTTGGTATGTACAGGTTAAATACAATAACAAGAACATGAGATAAATGTAGATTATAGTTACTTTACAGATATATCTCACTAAGATGCATGCTTCTTTTATTGTGTAAAATAGGTTACATCTCCTTTAAAAACTATTATTATAAATATTAACTGGATAAGTTATAATTTATTATAACTTATTTGTCCATTATTAATTATTGAACATTTTATTTAATTATCAATTTATGTACCCGTTAAATGTTTATAATTAATGGTTAATGAATTACAAGGACCAACTGAAACAAAAAGTTACCTGGTTTCTGTGGTTAAAATATTCCTTGGCGTAGGTGTCTTTAGACAATGCTGAGAATGATACTTTAATTGTGAGATCTGATGAAATAAGGCAATTTCTAGCACCAAGATCTCTGTGAACTAATCTATGATTTGAAAGATGTTCCATTGCCAAAGATAACTGATGCACTAAAGCTAAACTTTGTTTTGGTGTCAAGGGTGCTGGACGAGGCTTATTGTTTTTACTTTCTTTTCTGGTTGCCAGAAGAAATTGCTTCAAATCTCCCTAGTTATAAAACATAAACACTTAATTAATTATTTAAGTACTAATAAGTTATGATAACTTTTTCATTTAATTACCTTTATACTTATAAAGTAAATAAGTTTAAACAATTTAAACTTTAAACAAATATTAAAAGTATATAACAAATAATAAGGAATGTATATTCCTATTTTTAATAGTCATGAAAGATTATCTTTTCATACGAAACCTTATTTAAATTACTGATAAAACTTATTTTATCAGTGAAAATAATATTTTATATTTCTATGATTACTTGAAGGATTGTTTACCCAATCGGTATACTGTAGTATCATGTAGTGAGGTTCTGCATCTCGGCAAATGCCATATAATTTGCTGATGTGAGCATGATCTAGACGACCAAACATATCCAGCTGACGTTTAAATTCCTGTAATGCAGCTTCATCTCTAGTTTGTTGTAGTGCCTAACAAAAAAAAAAGTTTTATTCATTACATTTACTGTTTTAAGTTTATATTTACCTATCCTTAACATTAAAATTAAAGTGTGCCCATCAATAAACAGCTGCTTAGAGACGGTATCCAAAGCCCTTATTCTTTAGAACAACTTAGTAAATCATTTTAACACTTCATTATATTGTATTACATAAAACATAGATCTTATATAAGATATATTACACTACAGATTTAATACTTTTTTAATCATTTTATACCTCTAATCCTAACTGGCTAGACAAGTTGCCATAAATTTTGTGGTTACAAAAGCAATGAGAGTAAAGAGGCTAGCATGCTGAGGTGCAACAACTCTCAGTCAGTTTAAAATTTTTTTTCTGATACCTCATTTACTCTTTTTACATAAACTACAACTTAATTTAGTATAAATCGGCTGCAATGTACGATTTTTCCTATAGCCTGGCTTTTAGTTCAATAAACAATACTCTTAGTTTAGAGTGCAAAATGGTAACAATAAAAACATCATTATGAGGAAAATGAAGAGAAACGAACAAACATTGCTGATAATATGATTCAAATGATACAAAATAAAGAAAAAACAAACAAAATCAGAGAAAATAATGCAAAAATAAAGGATTGAAGAAAATGTCAGATAACTGAAAAAGAAATGGAAATAAGAACACTCCAAAGATAAACAGAAATAAAATTTAAGTTATGAGAACTAGTGAATAAGAACTGCAAAACAAGTATAATTAGCAGCATGAAAGAAAATATAATCATGATAATTTGATGTTTTTGAATGTCAATTTGAACTGTCTTGATTTGTCAATCAGGAACCCATAATATAAAAGACACATAATGAAAGATGATGCCTTTCAAAATGATTGTAGAAAATAACAAAATCTCAAGACAAGATTAAAAGTTTTAGGGACTAAGAAGACTAAAGACTTTAGAAACCATCAGAGTAGTTCAGGGCAAAAAATAAATCAATAAATAAATGTCTTCTGCAAAAGGTATTCAATAAGTCAAATAGCAAGTAGAGCAAGGTTGGTCTGTTAGAGTTGTTTGGTCATTCCCATTGCTCACAATGGGGCTTTGGAATTAACAAACCCTGACAATTTGTACAAATACATGCCACAAATACTGAGTCATGTGTTCCCTGGACTAAATTGTTTATAGAACAGAATTCAAGACTTACAAGAAACTTAATAGAGGGGAAATTCTCTTTTTCAAAGTAGTTTAATGATGTACTTATATTTCACATATATTTTTATCAAAAAACCCTTTTAAAAACTATACAAGAAAAACATACCTTCACCATTACAACAGTGTCAACACCTTCTCTGATGCCTTTAGCTTGTGCTAAATACACTTCTCCAAAATCACCATTCCCTTAAAATTGGAAAAAAAACTAGGAATCAAAATGAGTCTATTTAAAAATAAAAATAAATTTAACCATAACCTAACATATTAAAACAGAGTTACACTGCTCTGGAAGGACTTATTATCATGATTCTTAAATTAGATATTATAAGATTAATTACTAATTTAATTTATAATAAAACCATATATATTCAATCAATTTTATTTTACAAATAAAGAATAAATTTAATCTATGAAGTCTACATATTTTTAATGATAGCTGATAGTTTACTGAGCTATTTCATCTGCAACAAGTATTCAATAAGTCAAATAGCAAATAGAGCAAGGTGTCTTGACTTCTGTTAGAGTTGGTTATTCCCATTGCTCACAATGGGGCTTTGGAATTATCAAACCCTGACACAATTTGTACAAATAAATGTTACAAAGACTGAGTAATGTATTCCCTGGACTAAAATGCAGCATATGAGAAAGAATTGTGTGTTAGCATTTCAGGTAACACACAATCAACATAATGTTGTTTTGCTTCACACAATTAGGTTTACACAAGGCTTCTCTACAATGTTACTTTAGGTACCAGAAGAATAGCCTGTCATCTATCAAGTTACCACCTGCTATTGCATATGTAAAGATTTTGCACTTAACAGCATGCATAAAACACAACTTTGGAATTAGGAGTTAGTGACCACCACTTGACCTATAAACTTGGGATCATTTTTCAGCCAGGAAAATCTGCAAGTGTTCACTTTCCTGTATTCTTTTAATAGAAAAATTTATGTATTTAGACATGAAAAATAACCAGTGTATAATAAAATGTATATATATTGATTTTTGGTCTTTCCACACAAGACCTGTTGGTTTATATTTCATTACAGTTTAAGTAAATTGAAAGTAACTCATTTTGTAACAAAGTGTACATGAGCTTTTAGATGAGATATTTTTGAAGTTGTCAGGTACTTCTTCATTGATATTCAGGATGGTAAAATTGTTTATTTTTTCTTCTTCAAATGGTTAGGAAACTTTTTAAGAATAAATGGTTGTTCACTATGTTTGTTTTATATAAAATTCATTCATTTAGTATGATTTTTTTGTCTTATTTAAGATATTTATACATTTCATAATGTTTCTGTATGTTAAGAGCATGGCTTTTGTGGACAACACATAAGATTTGCCTATAGTGGTCTTTGTATGTATCATTTGCAAAGAGGTTTGCAAATTTGTTTCAGTTATGTGTGAATAATCTTTATATACAACAAATTTGTGGGTGAATGATCCTCTGGTTTTCCCAATGAAGAATTTAATGTAGTCAGTGCAGTTTAATTTGTATACTTCAGAGTGTTGTATACGGTAGAGTATGCTAACTTAAATAACATACAGATTTTTATTATTCCTATCTTCAAAACTTGCAAGAACATTACTGAAAAGAACAATATTTAATACAGTAAAAGAAATAATATTTTTAATAACTGATTTATGAGATATAATTATTTAACAGCAAGCTTTTTATTTTGTGATCCACAAGATCAGTAAACTAATCAACATAGATCAGATGTAAAATTTAACCACTAACTAAAGGGGTTTTCTTATCGACTGAAGACAGTAACTTGCAACACTATGAAAGGAGGAGACAAATCACAACTTTGAAAAGATATTCTGGAAGACAATTCTGTACAGTTAGAAAGTGTGTAATTTTTAATTTAGTAGAAAAAACTTTAATTACATTTTATCATCAACAAAGTGTTGATAAATCTATCAGTTATCAGGGCTGATTAGAAAGATAAAAACTATTCAAATTATCAACCAACATATTTCTTGTTTACTATAACTTTACAATTAAAAATAAAAATAATTTTGCAACTTTCAATATGATAAGTTTTAATATGTTACAAAGCATTAAAAACGATTTTTATCCAAATTTATCTAACATTTTTTTAACTAAAATCTATCATTGTTAACTAAAATAATGAAAAAAATCACTGATCTTTCCTTTACTTTGTATTCATTTTTAAAAAGTAAAAAAATAATTTCTGTACTTATTTTATATAATAGAGGAAAAATAACTTTTTGGATAATCCTCTCAAAGTATGAAAATTACCAATTTTATAGAAAGTTGGTACATTAATTTTAAGTACAATTATGTCTATGATTTCTACATAAGGCAAATTAAAAAACAAATTGAAATGTTGATAAATAGGCAAAACACTCACTAATCTGACTGGTATATTGTAATCTGTCTAACATGTTCAGCTCTATATATGAAATAATGTGCATTTCAAAATCTGAGCGATATGTTAACATTAATAACAGGAAATATTAATATTAATAAATATTAATAATAGGAAAGGTCCACATGAACCAATGGGTGTACTGTTTGTTAGTCAGATGTTCTGTATGACTCAATATGTCACCTGTCACCCTGTTCTTATAGAGATATATGACTCATTAAGACATTCCCTGTCATAGGGAACCTTTTTCACAGTTTCCTTGGCAGAGTTCTATCTGATGCATTATATCAGTCAATTATATGAGTCATTATATCAGTCAAACTCTAAACTCATATTGTTAACTAAGACTTCTAAACTCATATTTACTTATGGCACTACTTAAGTAATGTTCACATAATTTTTTAAAACAAAAAGAAAACAAAATATCTCAAAATTTGAAATTAATTACCGAGTAGCATAAGGTTTTGAAGATCCTGACGTGGGAATGTCAGCTTATCATAACTGCCTTTTGAGCGTTTCGATTGATTTGAACCTTGTGAATGAGCTGTGTTTTCACCATCACTTCTTACTGCATCACCATTTTTTTGTTTCTGTTCCGAATTACCACCAGGTCCTGGACCTCCACCTCCATTACCACAATTGCCTACTGCTGCAGTATCACCCTTAGCACCAACTAAGCATTGAATCAATATAAAATTAATCAGTCTCTATCTATAATTAATATATTGCTATTAAAGAAACTTCTAGACATGGATATACAGTTCCTACATACTTTATGTTCTAATATATAACATTCTCATTAATAATAAATTGGACTTTGAATTAAAATTTCAGATCACATAACTACTTTCAGATTATAAATTGCAGGACTGGCCAACTTTAATAAAAAAATATTAGAATGCATTTGCATAACAAAAATTCCCAGACCTGCCATAAGCTATCATAGCAAAAAATGCCAGCATTGAGAGAAAGGAGCAATGGGAAGACTAATCAGTAGTACATCTCTATATCACTACAAACTTAATAATTTAAAGCAGTAACACAAACCTTCAATTTAGATGTCAAACTAATAATACTGTCAAATATGTCAATCTAATTTCTATTATTATTTGTCAGAAATGTAACAACTGAAATGAATAAGACAGGATATTAGACACTGGGTGAGATCATATTAAATAAAGATTTTACCCCAGTCATCAAACTGTTCTGTAATTTTTTTTGAATCTAATCTAGAAGCATAATTTATAGTCATATGGATTTTTATAAGGATTTTAATAATGCACACTAAATTTTTTTTCAATCTACAAAAATATTTTTAATAATATCTTGCTTTCAAAAATTTACTGCAATGTATTACACTCTAACATGTTACACTATAACAGAATGACTACGATAAAATGTATTTAAAAAAAAAAGCTAAAAATGGAAAGCAGAAGAAATGTTAATAATATTCAATGTAAACTCATATTCGGCTACTTTGAGTAAATTATGAATGAAATGTGTTTGTATATTCATACTAACGATCACTGAATATATATTTAATGTTAAATGAAATATAAACATCCAAAACACAGTATATAAGTTAAATACGTCAGTTATTTAATGAATTTATTAGTGGTATGGATGTATGTTTATGTTGGTACGTTATGTAAATACTGTTTTTTTTTTTAGAACTACTTAAAAGTACACACAATGTAATGTAAAAAGGTCCTTAACAATTCAGCAGTTGTGGAGAACAAAACCTGTTTTGAAGAAGAAATTAAATCAATTCTGTGGATGTATATCTATGACTTAGACCATTAGCCTTCAAAAAGCAGTATTCCTGCAGATTCTTCGAATTCAAACCATCACATCAAACAGCCAAAAAAATACTGCATAATGAAGGATGCAAGAAATGCAACAAATATCCTCACCAAAAAATGAAAAACTATGACTTTTCAGTGGGTCCTATCATACACAAAAATAAATGAGAATGAAAAGCCATCTTCATAAAAGAAAAAAATTCATAAAGAAGAAAATAGAAACATTCTTAAAATATGGGTATCTCATCTTGGAATAAACAATGGAAGGATATAAAAAGCAGTTGGTAAAACAAAAATACATCTAGACAACAGGTGGTGGCAAATATTCAGAGTAACAGAACTTGACTATGCAGTTAAATGCTTCCTACCTCTGTTGGATCCAAATTTATAAATCTAACCACTTACCTATTTGTAAGAAGCAAAATACTATAATGGACAAATACCTCTTTTATTGTGTTTCTTTAGTTATAAATAAAAATGCAGAAATCTTTTAAAAAATTTATAATTTGAAAAAATTCTGTTGGGATGCCAAAAGGCATAAACCAGAGATCAGCCATTATAAAACCAAATATCAATGAAAATGTCCGAACTTCATAATGAACACAACACATAATATAACAATGATTCAAACAAGCATTCTGTATGGCATAAATATGAACCACAACAAAAAATTTGATTCATTCAGCCAGTTAAGTATAATCAAAAGCATTTACCTTCCCAATTGAGTAGTGAATGATGATTAAGACGTATGTATACACGAAAACTAGCCAATAGTACTCAGAATAAGGTCTATTCAAGATAATGGCCTTCACTGAACCCCAAACAGTAACAACATACTGTAGGGTGGTCCTTATTTCTTATTTTTTGACTTCCAGTTTTTGTTGGTTGCACCTACGTGCATTATAATATTGTGTGAAAAAATAATTTGTACAAAACTTCAGGATGACTGGACAAAGGCACCCATGTCGGATTTGAGTTGAAAGTTAGAAATATTTTCTCATTATAAATACATACGCTCTTCTTTCTCTTTATCTGTTTAGCCTCCGGAACTACCGTAAGGTATTGCTTCAGAGGATGATGTGTATGAATGTGAATGAAGTGTAGTCTTGTACAATCTCAGGTCAACCACTCCTGAGAAGTATGGTTAATTGAAACAAACCACCAAAGAACACCAGTATCCATCCACAATCTAGTATTCAAATCCGTATAAAAATATTATTTTTATTAGGATTTGAACCTTAGAACTCTCGATTTCAAAATCAGCTGATGTCGTGTTAACCACTAGACCAACCCAGTGGGCTAAATACATATGCTCCTGCAAAAATATTAGTGAATATTTTATGTTGAAATTACAACTTCTTAAGTTCTAACAATAATGATGATGTCATTCATGTAAATGTTTCGATATTATATCAGAAATCAATTTAGTAACGATAAAATCTAGTATACAACATAGCATCTGAAGTTGTAACATAGGGCTGCAGCAAAGAGACTATAAAGACTAGATTTCTATTTAATGAGGCTTTACCATTTTTGACTGTGGAGACCCATTTCTTTAAAAATCACAAAGAATCCTGTTAACCTTGGTAGTAGCAACAATGATGACTGATACTTCTGTGTGTTTATATCTTGAAAGAAAGAGGTATTAAAAGATTTTGAAAAATGTATCTTAGAAGTGATAATAAAATTTTTCTTGTGAAACATGATGAAAGTCAAATCAGTATGAAATGTACCAGTAACGAGCAGGTTTTATGCATTTATTTTATAGTTTACATAAAATTAAACTTGAGCTTTGACCAAGTGTTGCCACCATCATAAAAAAATGTTGTAGTGTTTTGGGAGAAGGCTGCACTCCAAAAAAAAGTACAAGTCATAATATTCAAAAATTATATTATTTTATCAACATTGGTGAGTGCTGCAAAGAAATGCATAAGTGAGCTGCAGAGGAAGAGAAAAAATTTTGTAGAATCATTAAATGATGTTTTTGATATCATTCACAAGGACGCATTGGAGTTAATGAAAATAGAAGATAAAGTTTTTCTACCAAATCAAAAGAAAAAAGGAAGACCAAGATTGATGATTGGTGTGAACAACAGTTTAATAAAGAAAGAAAGATGGTAAATCATTCAACAACAAAAGAAGAACTTCGCATGCAATGATCTCAAGAAACAAAGAAAAACAGAAGGTACGGTATAGTATTAATATATATTTGATTAATCCCATTTCCCATTTATTTCTTTCATTTTTGTAGAAGTGATGTAACTTTTCTTTCATATTGTAGGTAAAATGCAACTTCAATCAACATCATCAAAAGATGAAAGAGAAAGTGATGCAGGAGATTTAATTGCATTCGAAGATTCTATGATGGGCGATTTTAAAGCCCATAATGAAAATCCAGGTCCAATTAAACCAAAGAAGAAGAAGAAGAAGGGAACAAAATATATTATTAACATGAAACTCATGGCAACTTTGGACATCTATAAAGTTACTGATCATGATGCAGTACATATTATTATTGGTGTTGCTGAAACATTAGGACATGATATTTGTGATTTAGTGATTAATCATTTTCTATTTAGGTGCAGTTGCTTTCATTTGTCAGCTGAAAGAGCTATGAATTACAAAAAGCTTTCTAACAGAATCTACTGAAGTTTATAACAAATTCATTTGGATGGAAAAATGCCATCAACCTTAATGGGAAAGGACTCAGTTGAAAGAGTACCTGTTATAATTATTTATGATTGAAGTGAAAAATTTTTAGGAGTTCCTAAAATTTCATCAAATAGTTGAAGACAACAAGCGTCAGCTGTATTTAACTTAACAGAAAAATGGAATTTATCCACTAGAGTGAAAACCCATTGCTGAGGATACAACAGCAAGTAACATGGGGAAATTCCATGGAGCTTATATCTTAATGGAACAGATAGTAGAGCAGGATCTACTGTACTTCCAGCGCAGTTATCATATATACAAGATGGTTTTGAAATCCATTTTTAAAGAAAAAATTAGGAAAATCTTTGAGTCTAAAAATTATTGTTTTCAAAGGTTTTTAAATGCTTGGCCTAAAACAGATCAAACAAATTTTCAATCATTTATTAACAACTGTTACGTGGCTATGAAAAATTGGTGGGTATAGCATAAACTTCTGCCTGAAAAGACTACAAGAAAAACAACCAAGAGATGATTTCAAATAATTTTTAGAATTCATGTCATCTTTTTAGGCAGGACTCATCCTGGACGGAATTCAGTCTGCATGCCTGAAGTTTTACACCAGGCTAGGAGGATGGCTAAAGCCATTTATGTATTAAAAATTATATTTTTTGTGAACAACATGCGTTAGGTAATAACCAGAGGTTAGATATCAAAGATTTATGTGTATTCAATGCTAATGTTTATATTCAACTGTGGTTGAGTTCACCAATCACTGAAATAACAACATGAAAAAATTTTGAATCTTTGAAAAATTGGATGAATATAAGTATATCAATAAGAATATAAGTAATGTTGGATTATGAAACTTAACTAACCTTACATCAGAATGTGAGGCACTGACATTTTTGATCAAGCGATAACTTATGTTTAGAAACAAAGACATGTGGTAAAAAGCCTAGATAATGCACAACTAGAAAGTATGGGAAAAATATATGATTCCAACACAAAAAGTTGAAAATTATTTTTAATCGGGGAAAAAACTATTATTTTAAAATAGTATGAACTTTTTTGACAGATTTGAAATTCCAATTGCTTTCCTAAGAAAAATATTTGTTAACCTGGGAGAATGAATCATTGTACATAACAGGATTAAAGATGGTAAAAACTTTAAAATTGTAAATGTTGTTGCAGAGTGAGGTGTCAAAGTTATAAAATAATTTACACACCAAAGACGAAAATAGCGAACAATTCATCTTTCAAGTACTGGAGAAGTATCAGAAATGTTAGCCAACTGCAACTAAAGCTGATCTGATAGAAAACTAAAACTTTTAATTTGATAAATTCATTGTAATTTTGTAATGTGCATGCATATATATGCAATTTCCTTGTTTGAATTATATGAATAATATTTGAATTTCTTAATAAATAAATGTTTTTCTACATACTGAATATAATGTGAAATCCACACATAAACATAATCATCATTAATGAGAGAAGTTATAATTTCATCATAAAATATTCCCTAATACTTCTGGAGAGTTATACTCGTATATGAATAATGAGAAGGTATCATGAAATCCATAGAATTTCTAAACTTCAACTCAAATGCAGCATGGGTTTCTTTCTTCCAATTATTCTGAAATTTTACAGATTATTTTCTCATCCAGTATAACATACAGGGATGCAACAAACAAAAATCAAGGAAAAATTTCCATCTCCAAAGAATGACGACCACTCAAATGTACTGGTAACATGGACATAAATTTCTGTTAAAAGTAATTACATTAAGTTCAAAAATACAAAAAAAATAATTTAAAACCCAAATTAAAAAAAAAAATATATATTTTTTTAAAGGTTGTTAAAAATTAAAGTGCCCTTAATGTTAGAAAATGATATTTATTATCACTATTAAATTAATAGTATGTTATAAAATGAAATCACTGTCAGCATGTATAATTACTGTAAACCATTGATTAACAGGTTAACTCAAAAAAGCTTCATTCCATCTGATATAATTATCAAAATTCTTTATTTTTTATCACAGAAGGCTTCAACGATGCAATCTAATCTGTATTCAATAAATGCTAAAATGGATACAGAAATTGTATTTATTTAGAACAATGCCACTTGTACCATAGTGAAGTATGTTTACTTATAAAGGAAAGAAAACACAAAAATGTGCAATAATGAAAAAGAAATTAAAGAAAAAATACAAGGCCAAAGGGCTGTTAATTTTTTCTATTACTAAATAGTTTTAAAATTACTAAATAATTTTTTCTGTTACTAAATTATTCATCAACCTAATTGTTGAAATTCATTGTGATAAGATTTATTTTCTGTACATAATATTTTGAATTTGGAATATTCAAAACAGAATAAGTAAATTTTGTTGTGTTGTTATTAAAAGATGATTTTATATTTAATAAAACATTAGTGCTAAAATTTCAAATGTGTTTGTAGCTAAAAATTGACTTATAATTTAATGTTACGTCACAAAAAAAGATAAAATAATTGTTATCATTTTTAAAGCCTTAAAAATGTACATTAATAAAAAGTTAACTTATTTTAGTTATAGCACTAAACAGTTTTTTAAATATAAATGTATAACATTTCTTAAATATAAATTTACTGATTTGTTTTAAAGACTTCAAAAAACAAAATTTACTTTTCAATTGATATGCAAATGTTATTTTGCCATGTTTTCTTTGAATCTGCTGAGTATGAATTAACAAAAATAATTAATAAATTTTATTAGCAATTATTACAAGATAAATTATTTCTTGTTAAGCAATGTAATATGATTATAATAAAATTTATTAGCAATTAATAAATACTCAATACATTCAAACTCAAATGTTAAGGAAATACAAAGAAAAACTATATGAAATGTCTACCCACATGGCAACTAAATGAATTATACATTAAACGGTTATCAAAAGACTATAAGCATGGGGAGCTGGGGAATGAGTATACCCGTTCCTGACCAGTATGATTGCTCAAAGTAGCATTGAGACCTCACTGAGTATGATTAGCGTGGAAGGTAGGATACTGCAGAACATATGGTGTTTAAACGTTCTTGCAGCATAAGGAAGCATTTCTGAGAGAATTCGGCATGCTTGCTCCCAATAACATCATGAGGACTAAACTACAGAATGAACACGTGTGATATGTAGTGTTGAAGATGTTGGTGACAATTATTCGTATGTAAATTGGAGAAGTACAGGATATGACTTCCTCTTGGTTTTTTCTTGGGGCTAGCTGTGTTTCAAATCAAACCACTTCTGGCCCCAAGGAAAAATAACAGACCAAAAAAAAAAAAACAAATTGATAGGAATACTTTTTCATAATATCCCCATTCTATGAAAATTTGATAGCCATAAATTTTAATGAAACAAGTAAATATTAGTTAAATTGTCAGAAAAATTGAAAATGGCATTGCAATAAAATACGAGTTACTTACGCAAGGATAATCCAGTAGCCTCACCAAGAGGAGAAGTCGGGTTTGCTTCAAGATATGCTTGCTTCCTTCTGTGTCTGCGATATCTACACCATGCCATTAATCCAATCACTAATGTCATATATGCTGCAGCTGCACTTAATGTTATTGTAATTGTTTTAGTCATCATTGAATCTTCACCTTCTAAACCTTCTATTGATCCATCTGGTCTGTAACCTTCTGAACCTAATAACATGAAATAAAGCATAAATCTACTATACCTGATAAATATATATTAAAAAACCAAAGTATAAACATATTTTAATGAACATTTAAGTATCAAGTAAATTCATTGTTATTTGGTTCTGTGAAATAATTTTTATGAAAGCAGAAATTGTATAATGAAATGATTAGAAAAGCCTAGTTTTTTTTTTTAATAAGAATGTTTAACTCAACAACAAAAAGCTGCAATTTCAACAAGTTTGTCAGTAATTTATTTCTCACAGTCGTAACACTAACTTTATGGCAAGGAAGACTGGTAATGAAATATAAATCTACGAACTTCTGGATTTCATTTGAGAATTTACCATCACTTTGTTCACTAATAGGCATTATATATGTCTAATAAATACCTGTGTACTGAATCACTCTAAAGAAATAAAAGAAGAGATCTGAGTAGTACCATTTTTACCTCAGATTATTTACATGTGTTTAATTATATAAATGTCTTGGGTGAACAATTTAAAACAACAAATTAATAAATCCCTTTCTATGGGAAACAATCAGTTACATATACTGCCTCCATTCATTAAGGGAAATATACAAAATGTTGCTCAGTTTTAACATGCCACTGTACATACATTCTGTTATATGATAAATATATTATACATGTAATAGTTTCTTATGTTGTGATGCATAGAGAACAAAACATTAAAACAAATGTAACGTTTTTAATGAAAGCTTATAATCCTGTATAAAGTTCAAAACAAGATTAACCTTATGGCTATGTCTGGTAAGCACGTCTTACCAGTAAGCAGGTGTTCAGAAGAATCATAATATCTTGAGACACAAGTATGCTAGCGAGCTGATTTTTATACTGAAT
>JAAAKQ030499282.1:0-13911 GCA_010016005.3 Zanna intricata | reverse complement strand
GCTACAACCGACTAAGATATTTGCCATTTTCGTCTGAGAACTCGGATCCGATTAAAAAGTAATAAATTTTCCCAAAAATTTGATAGAAATATATTGCATCGAAGTTTTAGGAAAACTATTATATAGATATATATATTATATCTATATAATAATACAAGTATACACCTGACCACCACGAGACATGTACAGTACTAGTGAATCAGAATTTTTCGCTAGTGATCGTTACATTCCGGTGCTAAGCTAATAAGGAGGAAGCTAAGGGGGCTTGTATGTATAGGGGGGGTATATATAAAAGAGGTTCTTGATATATGTAGATCTTTTACTGATTTCAATGAAAATCTGGTTTCTATCATCTGTAAAAATGAAATTTCGGTTAATATGACATTCTAGGTTTACAATAGCCAATATGGGTGAGGTGATTGACATCCTACACCCAAATGTAATTAAAATATGATAGTTTATCCTATTATAGTTTATTTATTATCGTAGTTATCCTTGCAGATAGAGAGGAGTATGACTATTACAAGTATGACGTAATAATACGTGTAGTATTTTTGTTGTGTTTGTTTAAATTTTATTTATAGTTTTTGTTTAATTTTTTCTTCTTCCTACCTTATTCTTGTTACCTTACATTCGGTCTTTTATAACGGTTTCATATTTTTTTTTTTTATATTTTTAAGCAAATCATACCAATACGGGTAAGATTATGATGATACGTAAAGTTGTAAGCGGAGCAAATTAATAAAATACAATCTTGATAGGTTTTTTTATCTCCAGTTCTTGTCTTTATTTAGGTAAACTCTAATCTGGATAACTTCCTGTTGTTTTTCTATACTGGTCATATATACACAGTCAGATATCAGAAGTATACATGTATACCACTTGTCAATTCTTGGATAATTTTGACAAACTATCCTTAGTTTGTTTTGTTTTAGACTTAGTTATTTATTTATTTTTTTTTTTTCAGAAAATTCATTTTCAAGTTTAAACTTAGAAATAATTTTTAGTGGTGATAAATATATACCACGTTATTAAATTATATTTAGTTTGGCAAGTAATCTTACTTCAAGATAAGGATCAATATCTATTGTTCCTTAATTGTACAGATAAAATGATCAAGAGAAAAAAATAACTGAAGAATATTGTTCTGAAACATAGATATAATATGATTTGTAATCCTTCTCCCCTTTATTTTCACATTCATATGAATTTTGAAGTGAAAATATGATCTCGTTTTGCCGTATTATATTGTGTATTTAAATAAACATATGCTACATCAGGAGCTTTATTTCTACTTGTGTATACCTGCATATTTTGATAGTTGTGTAAGTAGAGTTTATTTTAAATCTTTAAAAAACAAAATTTAAATACTAGCATTAGGAATGAAGAAATTATTTAATTTAGTTTTTTTTAAAGATTATTTATTTTAAAAATATTACTTTAATAAAATAACTTTATTTAAATATTAGAAAAGTTTTTCATTGTAAAACAAGAATGTATGCTATGTAAATAAATTTATAAATTATATTTATATGTGACGACTATTTACATAATGTGTTTAATCATAACAAAATACTTAGAAAAGCATGACTTTTTCGATTTAGTTACTTCCTTCCTGTGTAAACTTTCATATTTTCTTACAATATTTGTAGCACTAGCTGTGTATTTATTTAATCGTGTACATAAAGTTTCTAGTTATACGTTTTTTCTCCATTTACTTTCCTTTATTTTCCTTTTTATCTGTTTTTTTTTTTTTACCTTAAATATTTTTTTACGGTATTTTATATAAGCGTCTTATATGATGTTACTGATTTTTATCTTTGTTCTTTGTTAACTTCAGAAATATTTCACTCATTTTATTCTCCTTTATTTTAATCTGTACAAACCTGAATTGTTTTTTTTTTTTTATAGATATCTACTTTTTTTTTTTTATTATTTCTTATTACACATATCTTATGAGTTATTATTAATAAGTTACAATAAATTAACCAATAATATTATTTACATTATGCATTTCCCACAGTTCAGTAAAAAGGTAAATAAAAGGTAATACCCTTAAATAAAAGTTTTATTTAAAAAGAAGATTTAGTTTTCTTCGTATTTATACGTAATGTTTTTGCAAATTTTTTTGTTAATTACCTGTTTTTCAGTTCAAGCTCACGTCTTTCCACAGAAATCGCATTAATAGCCCAGAGTAAAAAAAAATAAATTCTCATTCTGTAAGTATAAAAATGTATTAATTATGACAAACCATCTACATACAAAAGCAACATTTCATACTGCAGGGTTCTCAATACTGTAAATAAATGTTAAGGGTGATACAATTAATGAGTGAAAAATATTTAGAACCGTTTTATAGTATTTTGTTTTATTTTAATTGTGTAGCTGTATAGAGTTTTTTTCTGAATTTGGAAAAATGAAAACCGACTTATTATCTAAGGAAAATCAAAATTTATTTTTCTAGTATGTTATAAAATCATTATCTAAATCACACATATTTTACTAATTTCATTTATAACGTGGTGGTGTTTTATATTTTTTTTTTTTTGTTTTAGACACATAATTCAAATTGTTTCTCTAAAACATATACAATGATTTACTGAAAATTTAATATATTTAAATTTTGTTTTTCAAATAAAAATTATTTTTCATTAGTTGTGTTATAATTCAGCTTTATAAATTAACTTCTGAAATTATATTTTCAAACATTTTAAAGTTTAGGTTGATAAAAACTCAGTTTATCATCTGGAGTTTGTTTGTTTTATTTTTTTCGCCAATTACTGGGATGTATTAAAATATATATATATATATATACAGATATATTTTTTAACTCTCTTTTGGATTTTAAATTCTATTTTGTGTTTTTAGACATTGGTTTAAGGAATTTAATTATATAAAATTATTCTTTTATGGTAGTTTTTTTTATCAATTTATAATTTTATTTTTGAATTTTTTGATTCGTAAGTAATTTCTGTGAGAGTATAAAAACTAGTTAAAAAATATATTCTTACTTCGTATAATAAAATTAATTTATGCAAGTTTTTATTATTAGATTTATCTTAAATCTCATTTCTATGCAAATTTTATATGAAACTATTAATTGAATAAACATTTTCATTGAAAATACAAAAAAGGATTGTGAGATAATAATTTATTCTCATATGCTGTGAAATGGTGTGCAGTTTATAATTAATGAATGTGTTTTTATAATCTGTCTACTTCTCTTAAATAAAATCCAGTATTGTATATATATATAAAAGTAAAGTTTAAAAGTTAATTTTATTACCTGTTTGCTGCAGTAATATGAATATAAATTAGGCC
Organism: Zanna intricata; assembly: GCA_010016005.3. Lineage (NCBI taxonomy): Eukaryota > Metazoa > Arthropoda > Insecta > Hemiptera > Fulgoridae > Zanna > Zanna intricata. The sequence continues at coordinate 10,590 of JAAAKQ030499282.1, read as the reverse complement.
CTGTTTATATTGTATTATTAGTTGTAGTTAATAAAAAAAGAAAGTAATAAAATGAAGTTCTAATTTTCAACGTTTTTGTTGGTGTCAAACTTCATATAAAAGAATTTCTTTTGCGTTAAAGTTTATCCTTTATAATTCATTTCCATTTTATAGGCAAGTTTAGTGTATCAGAACAGAGAAAAAAATCGGTGTTAAGACAGGGAGAGTACAGGAGATTGACAGTCTGAGGCCAGCAGAACCAGCTGTATTTTAACGTTAGCTGTATTTTAACTTACTAAGAATAGTGACCACAGGTTCAGTATTCTTTTGTTGAGTTTTAATTAGCCTGGTAAGTTCACTAATGAATAAGCTACTTATTTACTAACTACACAAACAATAAACGCAACTGGCTGCAGGTCCTGAATTAAAGACAGATTTAAAGAATGCTTTAATCTAATGAGATATCTAGATTCAGATATATGAAGATTTCAAGAATATTATACGAGTCAATCGATGTAAATGAATTATTTTAGCCAGTAGTAAAGTAAATATTTGATATGCTTGTATGAGAAGAATGAGTGGTTAAAGATTATCACAAAATAATAAAAATGGAATTCACTACAAAAGAGATGAATAGAAACAAAATTAATGAAATATCCATCAATCCGAATTAGTTGAATATTTTAGGAAGATAACTGGAACGAAATGTGTTTTATAAATCGTTAATCCTGTAAAAAAAGCATCAACAATAATGTAGTTTATTAACTCTAAAGGTAGATTGAAATATTGAAAGACTGTTTTCTGTAAAACAGTTAAATATTCCATCAATCTTATTTAACATATAGGTATGGTTATACCTATATCACTGATACCACAACCGGATCAAGGAGAGTTCTTAATTATTTTCCGATATACTCATGTATACTCTATAAACTAATATATCCTGTTTTGCTAATCAATAATTAATTAAAAGCACGCTAAAATCAAATGAAACAAATAGGTAAATAAATTAATGTGGCATGAATATTATTTAAATGGAAGTTTAGAAGGATTCTATCCCATCATGAGAAAAAAATAAAGTAACACTTTATGTACATTATTTTTATTTTATTATAAATAAAACCTCAACTTGTCCAAGAAGAAAAAACATAATAGTTCCACTGATTGGATACTTAAAATTATTCCTGCAGATATTTTTTAGTCGTGGTTTTTTAAATTTTTTCTTAATAACTGTTTTGCATAAAACAATTAATTATGTTGTTAATTTAAAAAAAATAAATAAGTATATTTCTCTAATAAAAGTTTATACACATTTAGTGAAATCACATTCATGATATTTCCAAAGTAAATTTTAATTGGGTCTTTTAATTGGTTAATGTGTACGGTATTTAAAATTCTTTTTTTTATGACAGTTCATAAAGAAGTTTGGTAAATTGCATAATGGATGATGTACTAAGGTATATGAAAAGAAAATTTATTTTTCGCAAGAAAGTGTTAACAATTTAACTTGATAGAAAAACAGGAAATAGAGAAATGCACATAAGAGGTTGGGAGGTATAAACTGTGGTTGCTGGTGCTCTCAGTTAATTTTAAGCAAAGACAATTCCTACACTCATTTACATTCTGTCCGGTCTTATACTACAACAGGTCACATAGGTTCTATCATTGTATATAGAATGCCTACATCAGCGATACCGTTCATTCACTTTGTGTTCTGTACACAACCCTCACTTCCATTTTGCAAACGACAATACAATCTGCTTCGTTTATTTTAGGTTACGTACACCTCAATTTGCTTTTGTATTCTACACTTGGTTATGTCACATATTTAAACGAAAAACCTTTGTATTATAAACTCATCTTATGGTAGTTTAAATATATGAAAACAATTCAGCGGATTATTTCATGAACTAAATTCAGCATTTTTTTTTATAGTTAGAATTTTTTATTTTTAATATTATATTATTTTAGTTCATTTAATCTTTATTTGTGAATAGAGTAATTTTCAGTATATACTAAAACTACATAAGCAAGAGCAGTATGATATTTTATCATAACATTTACTTTTTAAAATTAACTAGCCTCAATAATAATTTCAGAAAACATATATTTAATTTTTATGTCTACGTATTTTTTTATATACTAACACAATGTTTTTAGTTGAAAGTTTTACTTATATCAAAGAAATTAACAAATTTAAACACAATATTTGAGTTAGTGTAATTTTTCTATTGTTATATAATTTACATAAGGTGTTATTTAAAATAATTAATCAAACATAGTGAAAGATTAGGCAAAGTTACATTTATTATTATTAGGTTATAATCTATAATACGTAAATCAATTATAATAACAAAACGAAAAACCAAATAAATAGAGAGTTATCCCCGTAGTGGCCTCGCTCGCTCTTTATGATTACTTGCGGTTCCCGTCGCGGTCATTTAATTTTCTTTTTTTAATGTAATTTAAAACAATTAATAGGAGGCAAGTGTAGCCAGTCGTCCCGCGCATACTTTAACAGTGGTAATGCTGGTTGAGCTACCGCGCTGTGAACCGTCGCTCCGTTTAAAAAATTCAAGAAAACAAAAAAAATGGTTTGTTGATTTCTATCTAACTAGTATTTTCAAACCCATATTTACTGAATATTTTTTTTTTTTTGTTTAGTACGAGTATATTGAAAACGGGGAAAATCTGCAAATCATTGTTTAAAATTAATTATCTTTCTTCACTTCTTTCAAGGTAATTGTAAGTAAATTTCGAAATTTATTTTTAGATATTTATATGAAAATTACAGTAACCAAAAATCAACTTAATATCTTGATTTTTTCCTAGAAACCTAAAAAAATTATCTTAAAAAAAATAAAGTTTTAAAAAAGATTAAAAAAATCCATTTTTACCCTTTAAACTCAGGATTTCAAAAAATCTTTTCTTAATGTGCATTCACTCTATAAGAACTAAAAGAATTTTTATCAATTCATCTTCAGTAGTTTTCTGGGCGATGATTATGAATGAATTACGATATATTATTTTATATATGTATATTAAGCATCTACTACTGTGTGGTGTGTACAGAGACATAGTGTAGGCGTTTGCCCTCTGGTAAAGAACATTCGTAGTTTGAGGCAAAGCCGGACCAAATGTGATTTCAAAGCAATCAGCTGTTCAGTATTTGCTTCGGGCCTTCAATTTGTGAGATTCAATTAACAGTCAGAGAAGTGCCAAAGGTATATTTACTGTTTAAAGAAGAGACGTAACTCCCTTCTGGCACCAATTCTTACATAGAATAATGAAAACTTTCAGAATATTAAAAGAATCAGACAATCAGGCAAATATAAACAAATGTTTTAAATGCGGAAAAAACAAAAATTATCGCTAAAATTGATCTTAATAATCATCTTGATTGCCTTAAAAAAAATGTTACCTTAAATTTGACAATTAATAATGATTCTCATGTTGACAAATTCAACTATATACATGATTTTTTTTTCACTGAAATCCTTTATTTACAATCAGCTTCTATAATCAGCTATAAGTAATATAACAGATTATCACTTGAAAATATAATTACAATCCTCAACGAATACATAGCCAGTTAATTCTGGTAAAACCAGAATAAATACAAGGTAAATACTGTAAATAATTACTTATAACTATGAAATAACATAATATTTGATAGTATCTTTGAGAATCGTAAAACATTTTTACACCATTGATCAAACCGGGTACATAAATAGGACACAATAATTAAAACTTAATTGTAATTAGTGTTATCCCCAAAGAACCAGATAATTATAACGGTCCATCAACCAGATCAGCACATGTAGTTTTTTCAGTTTCCTAACGTCCTCACTGTAGTCAAGTAAATTCAAAGCTAGATGATTAACATACTTCTCCAACCTGGATATCTAGGAACTTCTAGGAAACCATTTCCTAACTCGAATCTAGGTGTTTAGCTTCGTATGAAATAGATATGTAAGTATGAATCTCATTATGCCTCACGAACCATGACGCTTGTGTTCCGTAGTATTTTATCCTTGAACCGTTTTATTACCTCCACATTTGCTGCTACTGATTGTGCCCAACAGTTCAATTCCGTAAATAATACCGGCTTCAAGAAAGTATAATTTTATTGGATAAAGAAAGTTGAGTTGCCTTACTCAATATCCAGTTCATCTTTTTAAACTAAATGTCAGGCCAACTTCCTCTTCTATTAAATGATCTCTCTAAGTTGAATGGCGAATAAGGTAAGCCCAGGTACCTTACTTTACTAGCATGCGGTCTTCTAATACAGTTTAAATGAACTTCAGGGTAATTTTTTTTTCTCATCGTGAATATTACATGGCTAGACTTTGTCAGATTTTCCTTTATAACGAATTTTCCATAATTCTGCTTCTGACTACCTATAAAATTGTCTGAATTAGATTGGTCAGTAGGAATAGTACCGGTCCTAGAACTGAATCTGTGAAACTCTTTAAATCATTTTCGATAAGTTTAAACATCTCTTGATTGCAGTTTACTGTTCGAAGCGACCATCCAGTTAGCTTTGTTGGATTAACTAGTAAGGTTGTGTTTAGAACTATTTTAATTTGAAAACAAGACCAAGCAACCCCCAAACTATGTTAAATGATTGTTCTACGTCCAAAAAGCCGCTGAACAACGGCTTTTTTATTCGTTGAGTACTACCTTTTCTTCTCTAGACACGTGATTTTAACACTACTAACTCTATGAACTTGCTCCATTTTTATTCTTTTAATACGTTTTACTTTTTTTATACTTGAACTTTAAAAATAAATATCGTTAAATTACGTAATATGAAGGTTACAAGAAAAAAAAAATGAAAAGCAATAAAGTTGCACCATCTAAGTATGTCATTAAATATTTCTACCATTTAAAAGGGCTGAAATAACCCCATATTTTAACTTGTAAAATTTATTTTCACTCTAAAGATTATTTATTAAATTACGTGCAGGAAAATTATTATATATGCAGACATGTGAGACGGTATAAGTTATTTTCTTTTTAATAATTTTTTTTTTTTTTTACAAGTAATACAATTTAAAAGAAGCACCAGATTAACAAATAAGTAGCTTCTTTCTACTGTTAGTTTAGCTAATTCCTTTTTTTTTTGTATTTTCATTATATATATATGTATATATATATATATATATATATACATAATATATTATTAATTAATTTTTAACATAATAAACTAATTAGAACTGGGATAATCGTTTATTCTGCTAACGCTTTATTGCAAAGGATATTTTAAACAAAATTTTGTCTTTTATTTCGATTGAGTTGATGCTGCTGTAAGTGTTATATAGTTTTATGCCTTTATAAATTTAGTAAAAATGTATTATCCGTTAATGCATGTAGTTTTCTGATATTTTTGCAAAATAATTATACACTAATAAGCCCTTCGAGTTTTGAATCACGCTGACTAGGCTAATAATTATTTATTAGTTAATTTATTTATTATGTTTCTAATTATTTAAGGCTAATACAGATTTGGGAAAACTAATATACAGTTAAAAGTACGTCGGTTCATTTAAGAATTCTATTTCATTTTAGAATATCTTTGAATTAAATTAAGCATTATTTTATGAAATAAATATAAATTTTGCGTAGCTTTGTTTAATTGGTATCTACGTTCCTTGTTCTTTTAGTGAGTGTGTCTGTAGTTTGATTACATCTCTGGAACCTTAAGCTAAGAAGTATTGTTAATTAGAACCTACAGTCTGAATGTTTACTAAAAGATATGGGAAATGTTTGCTTTAAAATATCCGTAGCTTTTTTGAAATTATTAGAGAGAGTGTTTACTCTCATTTTACTTTTATCACTTTTAATTTATCGTCAGTAAAAAAAAACTGTTGCATATTCAGATAAGTTTAATGCGTACAGTTAGCTTGTACTTGTTTTGGAATATAATGATCATAGAGAAGATCCATAAATATAAATTAAAATTATAAGAGGCGTGTTTTTAAAGTAAGTACCGTTTTGAATCAAGCCGATGCAGCGCTGCGGTGGTGTCTTGCACATGCGCATTGTGTACTTACATTTGTTGGCAAGCCACAGACGCCATTACGATCAAAATCGATCGTGTCTACATTTACTTTTGGGTATTTAAAATGTCTCTGCCAATTGAGAATCTCGCCGACTGTGAAATACGTTCTGTTTTTCGTTTTCTGTGTGCTTAAGGCGAAAAACCGGTTGAAATTCACCGTCAGATTTGTGAAGTCTATGGACAAAACATTATGAGTGATAGAATGGTTCGGAAATGGGTTAGAGCTTTCAAGAATAGCGAAACAAACGTTTATGACGAGGAACATAGTGGGTGACCTTCAGTGATCACTGACGATTAGGTGTAAAAGTCAACGAAAAAATTAAAGAAAACAGACGCTTCACGATTTATTCATTATCATTGGAGTTCCCTCAAGTTTCAAGAAGTGTTCTTTACGAAATTGTTAGTGGACGGTTAAAGTACCGAAAATTGTGCTCACGGCCGTGTTGCAGTGGCTGTCAAATCAGGCGGCAAACTTTTATGACGATGGAATACAAAAGCTTGTGGTTCGGTATGATAAGTGCCTTAATATTGAAGGCAACTGTGTAGAAAAGTATATTAAGATACTGGCTTTCATGTAAAGATAAAAAAAAATTGAAAATAATCATGTTTTTTTTAATTTCAAAACAGTACTTATTTTAAAAACACGCCTCATTTAAATTGATGATAAAAATTCTATAACTAAAACTGATTTTAAGTTATTGCTGGAAAAATATGGTAATAATGTGTTTTGTCTTTTTCGATTATTTTTCCATAATTTTTCTACTCATTCCTTCTTTAATATCCATTGTATACTTACACATTTTTCTGTAGGAGTAATAATGTGTTTTTACAGTTTTTTTTTTTTTAAATAAAACTTCTATCAAATAATAGAAAGTAAGGAATTTTCTTTTAAAACAATATTTTAAATCATTTTTTAGCACAGTATTAATAGTTACAAAATTTCATTAAATTCCACTCCATTGTTCTAATTGATGTGACAGACAGATACGTGTCCGATAGAAAATTGTAAACATAACAAATAAGATACACGATGTTGAATTGGATTTTTTGGCTACCTGCAGATCTATGTATTACATACGACTTGGATATGGATTAATACTGCCTTTAGAGCTGGCGATGTGGCGGTGTGGGCCGATGTTATTGCAGGTGTGACGGAGGCCCTCCGCTGATCGCATGTACCCTGCGATGGCAAGCATGTAGTAAGGTGCTCATGTATATCGGTGCATGGAAGCCCTGAAAGCTTCGGCCAGTAGGGGCCTGGAGTCAGTGCAGAGATTGCGCATCCGCTCTCTGCCAGAACATATGCCGGTTCCACCGGAGTACCGGAACGGACCTCCAAGGTTGGCAGCCATGGAATGGGGATGTACCCCGGCGGCTAGCCTTGGAACAGAAGGGATTAAATTCAAATTGAGTCTGAACAACACGTGGCAGAGGGTGCATGTAAACATCCTCGTTTTGAGACATCCGATTCGGCGCAAGCGAAAAGGAAATGTGGAAAAGAGGAAAGAAAATTGAAAAAAGATACTGAAAAAATCAGTAAAGAGATAACAAGGTCCCTATTTGGTAATAATCCATTCAAACCGCGACACTGTGATTACGAGAGAGAATGGAAGCTTCCAAAAAGTAAGCCCATTCTTAATTGAAAGAGCGATAACGAGTTGTGTTGGTGGTCCAGTTAAGGATATTAGAAAAACATACAACAGGCTGCTCGTTAAAGTTTTAAATGATGGCCAGTCAGTAAAAATTCAGTCTATTAAGAAAATTAGTGACTTCTCGGTGTCTGTGCAGCCGCACGTACCCTTAACTCATCAAAAGGCGTTGTTGTGTGCAGAGATTTGTTGAATTGCACAGAGAATGAAATCGTCGAGGAAATAACTAGCCAAGGTTTGTGTGATTCATTGTCGATGGCTGACCATAAGAAGGAATGGTGAGGTGCTTCCTTCTACCTCACATGTGCTGACCTTCAACAGACCAAGCCAAAATACACGAAGAACAGAATTAATAATATTGGATCTTGATTTGTACAACGTAGTTTGATATTGAATGTTTTGTTATTACTTAATAATAATATATCTAACTTCGAATGTTTCAAATGGTTTGTACAAACATAATACTTAATATAAAATGGTGACTACATTATTTTCGCTAGAAACAACTAAAACTTAGAAGAACTCTAACTACTGACGATGGAGCAGGTATACACACGAAAATTGTATCATTAAATAAAAAATTAATTTAAAAAGAAGTGGAAAGTTCGATTGGTAAAGATTAAAAATAGTTAAAATGCATTTTGATTTCCATTTTCATTTTTTTTTTTTTTTTTTTTTTTATTTCCTGGAGAGTATAATAAATAAAACGAAAATTTATTGCTATTGATATAAAATTTACTAACACTTGCGGTTTGTATTTTTTATTATTCTTATTGTTGTTTATGTTATGCCAGGTTACAGAGTAACAGGACAGTGACATGATGTCAACAATACTCTGTAGTGATGCCTAGGTCTCTATTCGCAGATTATCGTATAAGTGTAAATGTTGTCTTGAACAGACTCAGGCCGACTACTTCTGAGAGCGTGTGGTTATTGTAAAATTCCAATCACCAAAGAACAGCGGTGTACACAATCTAGATTCAAAGCCATATAAAAACAACTACCTTTAAAAGGATTCGAATCTTAGAATTATCGGGGTAGTCTACGCTATTAATTTCTCTATTAAAAAAAAATAATAATAAAATATTTTATAAAAAGTTATACGTTTTGATATGTTTCGTACTGAAGTTTTATTAACTAGATTTCTCCATGATAATTTTTTCTTTTTTTTTTTTGTGAATTATGGTTATCCATTCAGGTTATACATACTTATTTCATATGTTTTCTATGTAATTTAAAATGTTTTTGGGTAAAAAATCGATCGTAGTCATGTAATTAATTTTTTTTTGCCTTCAGTCATTTGACTGGTTTGATGCAGCTCTCTAAGATTCTCTATCTAGTGCCAGTCGTTTCATTCGGTAAATCTCCTAAATACTATATCCCTAACAATTTGTTTCACATATTCCAACCATTGCCTGCCTACAAAAGTTTTCCCATCTACCTGTCCTTCCAATATCAAAGCAACTATTCCTGGATGCCTTAATATGTAGCCTATAAGTCTGTCTCTTCTTTAAACTATATTTTTCCAGATGCTTCTTTTTCATCGATTTGCTGCTACACCTCTTCATTTGTCACTTCGCCAGCTATATGATTTTTAACATTCTCCTGTAAAACCACGTTTCAAAAGCTTCTAATCTTTTCTTCTTAGGTACTCCGATCGTCCAAGTTTCATTTCCACATAAAGCTACGCTCCAAACATATACTTTCAGAAATGTCTTCGTGATGTTTAAATTAATTTTTGATGTATGCAAATTACGTTTCTGACTGAAACCTCGTTTCACCTTTGCTATTCTGCATTCTATTGTGTTCCTGCTTCGCCCATCTTTACTAATTCTACTTCCCAAATAACTAAATTCTTCAACCTCAATAATCTTTTCTCTTCCAATTTTATATTCAGTGGTCCATCTACATTATTTCTACTACATTTCATTACTTTCGTTTGTTCTTCTTGTTTATTTTCATGCGGTAGTTGTTGGGTAGGACTTCCTCCATGCCATTCAAAGTATCTCCTTAATCTTTTTTACTCTCTGCTAGAATTACTATATGTTCAGCAAATAATAGCAGCTTTATCTTTTCACCTTGCACTGTTACTCCAGTTCTAATTTGTTCATTTACTTCATTAATTGCTAGTTCTCTGTAAAGATTAAAAAGTAACGGGGATAGGGAACATCCTTGTTGGACTCCCTTTTTTTTTATTAGAGTTTCTTCTGTGTGTTCTATGTAATTAGTAGGTTACTGTAAAATATCTAAAACTGGTTGGAATAAAAACCTAAATGTATAAAACTAATAACGGGGTTAAAATTATGAATTATGAAGTGAAAGCGTTTTAAAAAAGGAATTTAAAGGAATTTTATATACTGATTCCATTAGATTTAAAAAAAATACATTTATATATATTTAAAAATACTCTTAAATTATTAAAATATATTATGTATGAAAATCGTTTAGTAATCCAGTTATTATAAAAATTATTATGAATATGTACATATATATATATATATATATATACATATACCTATAGATTTTATCGATAAATTGAATCGATTGGGAATTCATAAGAGAAATAATTTGAAGGTGGTAATTTACTTTTTCTTAGATATTGGGTTTTCATTATATGTAAGCCTTTGTTTAATATAATTAAGTTCATAAATTTTTGATTTAATGTATCTATAATAGCTTTATTTTTTGTTAGAAAATAATTAATATACAGGAATATAAATTTTTTTTCAAATATTACCAATGATCCATATAGACAGAAAATTTATATAACTATATCTAATTTTTTGGGGCCTTTACTTATTTCAAATAGTGTAAAAATGTACAATTTTAAATTATACGCAATCTTTTTAAAATTGTGAATAATAATTTGATTTTATCTTTTTTGGTATTATGAATGTT
>JAAAKQ030499271.1:0-11773 GCA_010016005.3 Zanna intricata | reverse complement strand
TATATATATATATAATTTAATAGGTGTACAAGGAAATCATGTGGTGCCCACATCAGATTTGGTGAAACATCTGATTATTTAGTATTAATTAAAAATTATTATTTAGAATCGTATTATTTATGCATTTGTTTCAGTCTACTTGATAATAAATATCACTAAAAAATTTAGTAACCTTCTCCTCTTCTGTTTTTGTTTTCATTTTGTTGATGATTACAAAATAATAATTTAAAAAAACATAATTTTAGATAGATATATAAGACACATTTATATAAAGAGTAATAAAGGGACTTTTACTGTAACCTAATATTTCAGGTAAGATTATTGAATTAATAACTGTATAAATATTTGATGTTAATATAAACTAATATTTTAGCAATTGTGTAACTGTCCTTTATTAAAGAATTGGAGAATCATACCTAACTTTTAAATGAAGTGCAACAAAAAATGTGTAGATGTAATCTAATAGGCATACAAGGAACTCATGTAAAGTCCACATCAGATTATTTTAGAAAGTGAAATCCAGTCCCATCACAATCCGCTGCTTTAATATAATTTTTCATTGCTATGGCACAACAAAAACTTTTTAAAATTTTACAAGTGCTGGACTTGCAACATCTTCGCTCCTTCAGTCAAGTTTCTTTATTTGGCCACTCTCTTTACTTCCTTGTATGAAATAAAGGAAGTATTGTGATCACAAAAAATTTCAGTGTTCAGATTTCAATGGAAATGTCCATTTTACCATCCCTGAATCCATTTTTACTAGTTTTGGTGTGACATCTGTATGATTATATCTGTGATCTGGCATAATTCAAAAATAATTAGCCATAGGATATTGAAATTTTGGATTTAGGACTGCTTTATAATTGTTTCAATTTCTATTTAAACAATAATAATACTTATTTTTCATGGCTGTTTATCAACTCAAATAAAGTACAGTTTATTTTGCAACTTAACTATTACAATAAATAAAATATTGTACATGCAACATTCATGTACATGTACTTGTTGGGAAATAGAAAGGGCAATTACAAAAAATCTGAAACTAACAGGGGAAACTCTTGATTTCATATTAAGGATCGTGCCAGAAAGACATAAGGCTCAGCAAATACTGACCGCATAATAAAATCACTGTTGAAAGTTAATATATGTTAATATTGTGTTATAACATTCTATAATAATGCACTCAACAGATAAATATTCAACTGATAAAATATTCTATCTACTGGTCATTTCTGTTAAATTATCAACTGTGAAATAGTTTATCAGATACCTTCCAGTTAAAGATCAATCAGCTGGTCTTTAAAGGGTAACAACAATTAACTGAAATCAATAAACAGCTAAACAGTACTCTTAACAAACAGAAATTAGTAATAGTGAATGAATTAATGAAAGTATTTAAATAATAAACCACGAGTAAATTTACAAATGCAATTTTACTGTTAAATGTAAGGAATAAAATCACCAAATGCACAATATTTATCAATTATTCACAAATGATCAGAAAAAATACAACATATTTCAATTAATTATAGCATTCAAGTAAAAAGTGACCTAATTGCCAAAAAACGCAATCTTTACTTTATGATAAAATAAAGCCAAGCCAAGTACCAAGCCAATTAACATACAAACTGGGCTATCTCAAAGCTGTGAACTAGGTTGTAACAAAATCCACTAAACAGCCTAAGTACTATTGAGTCAGCAGTTGTACTGCTGGATAAATACACAGACCTTGTTAAGTATTTTAAGTATTTAGTGTTAAGTATTTTAGTGATACTTAATTATTTTATTAGAAATAATTTATTTTAAGATGAATGATTTGTTAATGATAATAATAATTAGAAAAGAAATAAAAAATGGATGAGAAAGAACACAAGATAAAACAAAAAAATAATGTTGTGAAGGGTACCCTATAAAATTAATTCATTTATTTAAATTAGTTAAAAGCAATAGCAATTGAGATTTTATAAATCCCAATTGGAATCGAGATGATTGCGATCACCATTTTGCAAAAATTGAACAAAAAAGTGGCATCAAATATTTGAAGTCTCACAGGACATATATAATGTAACATTTAAATTTAATTTAAGCTTGATTTCAGAATCATTCCATGTAACACACTAATGAAAAGACAGGACATTTTTTTACTTTAAGAGAACAGTTAATCCACTGATTAACACCAATAATATGAACACATACGCACTCGATGGATTAAAATAACATTTGAAACTCTGGATGTAGTTTATGTGAAAAAAATGTTTAATGAAATTGAGTATAAAAAAGTAATGGCCATGAAGAAGGGTGGTATATTCAATTGCATTTGTAATGTTGACATTTCCAGTTAGACTGTCAAAATAAAATTATTAAGAAAAAAATAATACTGAAAATAGGGTATTTTATGTCATTTTTATCCCATTACTAATTTTACAGGAATATCAGTGATTTTAAAACTTATTAAAAAAAAAATAATAACATTGCAATGAAATATATGATATTTTACAACACATACGTTTCTTTCTATTTTGGCAATTAAACTAAAAGATGTATTTAACAGAGAAAATGGATGTAGCTCAGTTTTTATGTTAATAAGGCAAACACTTAAATAGTTTTATTTTTTTAAATTTAAAAAATAAATTTTACTTAATTTTGAAAGGTTTATTTTATAACAATAAAGATAAATTTTTGATGTATATGGAGTTTTATTTTTTGGTAATTTTAATTAAATTTTGATTATAAAACGTTTTTTATGAACTAGTTATACATTTGTTTTGTGTTTTGGCATTTAGTCCATTATTTACTTCAATGCATAGACAGAATGTTTTCACAAATGATATGAAAAAATATGACTTCTTCGATATCATTAGTAAAAATGTACTACCAGATACGAATTTTTTTTTACAAATTACAAAGTACAATAACATAAAGTAAATCCTACATCAGTTAATAAAAATAATATCCAATTATTTTGTTCAAAAGGATAATTGTAGATGATATAGCACTAATAACTATTAAGAACTGATAGGTTTTTAAATTGTTCAAATACATAAAAAAAGATATAAGTCATTAAATATAAATAAAAATCCAATAACACCATCTAAGATTATTTAAGCAAACATAATTTTCAAATAAGCCATTTTTCCACTAAACTTTATATTTGTTTCTGAGTGTGATGAGAGTCCATTCAGTAACTCCCAGTTCGGCTAAATCTTGCTGTCTATCATGTAAACCAGCAACAAGTTTATCCATCAACTGCTGACACATAGTTTTTTCAACAGAACTGAGAAATTCTAAGTTTAGGTTGAATCTGAAACAAACTGAAAATTAGTTCTCCAAATAAAACCGGCCTAAATTACTTAACTTATACGTAATACACTAACCAATATTTTACAAAATTTTCAAAACTGAATCTCATAAAAACAGTTTATAATTTTAATATGTTTACTATTATATGAAAATATTGTTCACATATTTTTTTTTTATTAGGATAGTAATTTTTACAAAATTATTCAGAAAAAACAATATCTTGGTTGAAGCTTTGCTTTAATAGCCCCTGTTTTAAAAATATTGGTCAAAGGATCTTTCATTTGTATAAAATGTGATGTTCCTTCTTCGGTTGCCATAATAAGAAACAGGTTTGACCGTTTTCAAACTAGATTGTCACTCAAAACTATGACATTTTTTGAAAACAGTAAATTTTACATATTAGAAATGTATATGTTCAATTTCACATTACTATATTTGCTGTTATTGTCCTGTCAGAGGTGAAAATGCTTGGTGTATGCTACAAAATATTCTATAAATATAATACATTTATTCTATATGAAAGCATTTATCCTCAAAATCATCAGTGGCATAATTAAATACTTTTTGTTTAATATTACAATCTAAAATTGATGGTTGTATGGCCTGAAAATCAAACTTGAAGCTAACATATTTTAGATCTTACATGCTTCTCAAGTATAAAAGCAATGGAAAAGTACAACAGCATTTTGATGAAATGTTTAAATAATTTTACTTTTTCTTTTAGAATGAATATGAAATCATCCTCTAGAGTAAAACAGTCTCAAATTGAATGTACATATGGGGTGATAAGGAGATCAGAAATTTAAATAATCACATCATTCTTTGAGTTTATTGAATGCAATACTAGAAGTTTAGATAAGAGTTATAAGTTACGTAATCTAAAATACAAAATGGGCACATACAGCTAGATTCAGTAAGAATTACTGAGTTAAGATTGAAAGATCAACAAAACAGGAATTATTTATGAAATAACAATGATAAGAGCATAGAACAAAAAGAGTATTATAAGCACATCAATGAGAGAGAAATTTTACTCTCAGTCCATATCTACAGCAGAAAATATTTTTCGACAAACTTTTTTAGCAGAAGATGAATAGATTACCTAATCCAACATACAAGGTGGTGACGGACCAGTAATAATAAGAGACTGGAATCCCAGTAAAAAGATATAACAAGGTCAAGTAGCTGAAGATCATGGGTGTGATCTAGCATGAAATAGTAATTATAGACGCTTCTTAAAAAATCATAAGATTTATACCCATGGGTGAGACTAGCAGTCACATGAAGGCATCATAAAACTATAAAATAATTAGGTATAGATTTGAGACAACAGAATTATGGACTGTAAAACATATCAGGAGATGTCAGTGATTGTAACCACAACTGAATAGTAGTAATATTATTATAGCAATAATAAATAATAATCATTAGTACTTAATCATAATCAGTGCTTTATAACTTTGCTATTATAATCATTAACATTAACTAAAATTTGTCATGTTAGAACATATTATCTAATAAAATACACATAAACATAACTCAGTTGACATAATAACATAAATGTTAAAATATGCTATTACAGTTGGGTCAAAATACTTGACTTAGAGGCCTATCTGAATATTAAATTACTACAGATCTGCTACGACTACTTCAAAATTTGATGAATTATTAGAAAACTATTTTAATTAAAAAGTGAAATATATAAATTGTGTGAAACTATGTTTTATTTTGAATTAATAACAGTTACGGATTGGCCAGTACCGAATTAATGTATGTAAATTGTATGTATTGTATAAATTAATGTATGTATTAATGTAAAAGTGTCCAATATTAGTACAATGAGGGTCTCGTGTCACCATGTTGAAGCATAGTCCAGTAAATCATTTCACAGTTCCCAAACAAGTAATTAAATTCTTTTTATATATTCTTTTTATTTTCAAAATTTTTAATTAAATTAATATTCATACAGCTTACGAGTTAAATTTTAACCAGTTGTTGCATGTGTACTTATCTTTTTTATACCAAATAAAATTCTAGGAATAAGGTTGGATTTTTTGGTCTATTGCAGCCTTTTTCGGATGCTTTAAGGTTATTTAGAAGGGAATCTTATTTTGTTACTTTTGGTAACTATTTAAATTATTTTTTTGTTCCTATTTTAGGTTTAGTTATTTCTCTTTTATTACAGTTAAAGTGATAAATGTAGAGGACATATATTGTTATGACTAATTAAATAACAGCTTACAATATCTGTTTACATCTATTCCTGCAATTATTTGAGCTGCGTTTTTCTGAATAAGAAATAAATCATTACGATCTAAAGAGTAACCCCGCAAAGATTCAGCCCATACAGCAGGGAGAGGATGAGAAAATACAAAATAAGCCATTCCTGTAATTGTTGAGACACATATTAGCTACAGCTTATTACCAAATAGATAAACATACAATTATAATTTACAAACTAAATTTAAAGTTAGCAGTTTAACTGATACAGTGTTTTACCATAGAGTTTAACAAGACTAATTTTTTTTTCCTCATTTAACAATATTTTATTTTACAAAATCTTTTCTGAATTAGTGAAGTGCTCTTTCATTAACAATTCCATAAATTCAAAATCCTCATGGAATCTTAGCATAGTTTTATCATATAAATAAAGGCTAGGTCATATATATATACATACATATGACCGAAAATTCCATTTTTCATGAAACAGCATAGGACCTGTAATTTACTTTTTCCCTGGCTAGCACTTCTTCACATTCTAATCCTGTTGGTTTCCTATTAGTCAAATAATTCTAAATTGTATGACTGGAACTTGACATACAGTACATACACTTTTTGCCGACAACATATCACAACAAACATCAAAGAGTACAGCAGAGTAGATGTTTTTTCTTAAAAATGTTTAAAATACCATACAATTAACAGTCTAAAGGACTGTTCTCTAAAGGATTCTCCTCTTCTTAAAGGAACATCTTAAAGGAAAGCCCCCACATTCACTGATTTTACATCCCACATTTCTTCCTGTGAAGAAAGATTATCTTAAAAGAAAAGGTCTATAAAAATAGGCCAAACACACACTGGGAGGAACTAAATAACGGAGCTTAACAACATCAGTATACAAGTACTCCACAAGATGGCTTCTAACATGGTAAAAAGAGTTCATACATACATTACTGAACAGGGCAGCCATTTTGGGTATCTGTTGAGAGAGTAAATTAATTTTTAAATACTATTACTTAATTTCTGCTTTTTTTTTATCGATTTGATGAGCACGACTTCTGGATCTCTCCGTATTATAAGGATATAATTTTTTTGTACAATTCACAAGGTTTACTTTGAAAATAAAGAAACAATGCTAAAATTCAAGAGAAACTAGTTTTTAAAATTTGGTAGCAATGCTTTCTGACTTACGAGTAGAGTTGAGCAGGCCGAGTTGCAATGTGTATTAAAAGTGTGGTTTAACAATCCTGCCAATGTAAGAATATTCAGTCACTTTAATTCACTGCATGAATGGAGAAATAATTTCAGATATTCACTGACAACTGGATTTTGTGTATGATGAAGATGATTTGACAAGCAAAGGCAACAAATTGATGGCATGAATTTAAAATGGAAAGTTGTAATGTTCATGAAATGAATGAAAAGTCACCTGCAGTTAGTGATACATTCATCTAAAAAATTAAAGAATTTTGTTAACTGACATTTAGACTGATTTCATGAACAATGTCTAAAAATATTAAGAACTAATCTGTATAAAATGTTTATAACAGTAAAATTTAGGGAATTTAGAGTGGTTTTTAACCACAATGTAATGATACTATACACATACACCATCACTGAAAAAACCCAAAATATTAAACATTAATATGGAAATAGATACTGTATTGTGAAGCCAAATGGGCATTTTTCATACACTTTATATGAGAAACTGAACCATAACATATGATACAAAAAAAAAGTTGAAGAAGTGTAGACTAATGCAAATATTGCGTGTTGCACATGAGTTGTTACAGAACTTCAAACAGGAAGTTCCTGTTTGAAGTTCTGGCATATCTTTTTAACCAAGTGATAATCATCTGTTCACAAAGTTGAAAGAGCAGCTGAAATACTTATATGATGCGGAGGAAAAAACCATTCCTAAGTCAGCAAAATGCACTGATAATTTTGGTATGGTGACTGTTCAGAAATAAATAACAGTAAGTCTTGAAGATATAAGAACTCAATCCCAGTGCAAAAAGTTTTTAAAATATGTGGCATCAGTATTTTTAGTTTCTGATCGTCCTTGATAATACAGAAATTATATAACGCAACAACTAAAATGGATACAGAAATAGTAACTAAAGAAATAAGTAACAAAGAAATTAATAAAAAAGTTTTAATGTTTTAGGATAAATGTTATTTTAAACGGGTTAAGCAATATTTAAAATTTTGCGATCTACCCATGAACTAAACTTATCCCCTGCAGTTAACACTGCAGCTGAAAGATAGACTTAATTCAAGCATTACATTTCATTTATGAAAAAAGTGTGTTATTTAGTCCTATGTGATCAAAAAAAATAATAGTTTGAACAGTTTTAAATTTAAAATTAAATTAGTATATTGCAGGCCTACAAACAGGTACATAATGTACCTGTACAAACAAACGGGTATATAATGTACTGTTTTTATTTTTTTAGTTTATTTGAATAGCAAAATATTAGAAACTCCTCTTTTCAGCAAACATAAGCAGTGAAACTTAATTTTCTGAAATTAATATTTGTACAATATATAATCAAAAGTTTTGCTAATATTGCTTTGTAAGCATTTTGAGATGAAGACAAAAACTTTCATGATAATGTATGAGCCAATTCTTTGTTTTATAGCAATAATAATGAAATTTTACCCCTTTTGGGAGAGGGAGTGAAGGATATAACTAAACATTTTTAAATACGAACCAATATCATTTTAAAGTTCTTATCAAAACAAGAAAATGAAGATTTTTTTTATCCAATCATTCTCTATGATTTTTTTTTATCCAAAATGGTGTAGAGGCAATATTCAGATTTTCAGGTAATAAAAATATAACTCCCTTCAGAGGAATCTACTTTAGTTTTTCCATTTAGTATAAATTATCAATTATTATTTTACAAAAACTAATGCAAAGTGCTTAACCTTAAAATTCTTTCTTATCATTAACTATAAATGTTCTAAGAGCACTTATAAACAGCTGACAAGTATCTGTAACTAGACTGCCTTACCTTTGAGTCTGAGTAAGTTGTTCAAGTATCCTACAAACAATTACCATATTTTGTGTTGAAGAAGGAAAGATAGAAAGCACTTCAATAATTTCCCCTAATAACCCAACTGGAATTTCAGTTTTGAATAAAACCTGTGAATCAGAACTGCAAATATTTTGTAACAGCTGAAACCTGTAAACAATAATAAAACTTTTTTTTAATTTACTTTATTATTTTTTATTTACAATAATAAATATCAGTAGCAGAATAAATAAATACATAATGAATGGTAAACTGGATGTCCACGAGAAATATCCCCAAATATAAGGTTGCATATTAGCTTTATGAACATACAAATGCAAAATAATTTGTAATAATATATAAAATAAAAAAAATAAAAAATAATTTTAAAACACTGAAATACTAAAAAAAAAGTATATCATTGTTAACTATACATTTTATAGTCCACATGTAAAGAGCTGTCATGATACTTTTAAAAGAAATACCATGATTTTTTTTTCTACTATATTAACCATATTTCTTCAATCATTTTGTAATTACATATTTAAAAAATGTACCATATTACATTAAGCAGTCACATAAAAATGCTGATTTTCAAGCATAATGAAATATGGAAAAAATAATAATCTTGTACTTAAACTTCCAAATACGTTTGAACATGGCCTCTAAACAAACCTTTTCAGCTTGCAGATTTTGACTGATTTATTACAAGGTGGTTCACCAGCATGAGGTATGGTTTTTTTTTAATTAACGATACAATATATGAAAAAAGATTTTATGAAAAATCATGTAAAAATGCTATAATATGGAATTAAAATTTTGTAGGGGAAGTAATTATTGTCAAGAGACAAATAGAAGCAACATTTTAAAAGTAATTAAAATTATCTGAAAAACAAAAACCAGTCTCACAAGGGAAAATGTTTTTTAAAAATTAAGATACAAAACCAATTTAAAAAAACATATATAATAAAAAAAATATATCCTGTACAATAATTAACATATATAATAAAAATAATAAAAAAGCTACACAAAATGACTTAAGTTTAAAAGAAATTAATTAATAGTAATCTCAAAATTGTATAAAATCCGTCAACTGTAAGCTATTTTATTTCTTCTGATATAAGCTGTGACTACTACTAATAAAACGAGGTGTGTTCATTAAGTAAGGGCCATTTTCAATTTGCTGCATTAGATACAGTGAAAATTGATGGTGCTAGTGTAGCATGTTTATTTATATCAACGATCATCTGTCTGCAGCAAGGTTAATGTTATTCGTGTTAGTTGCTGCGTATAGCATAACTGAAATGAGTGCTGCAATAAATAATCCATGAGTTAGAAATGTGATCAGTAATTCCTTATCTATGGGCAAAAAACAAATCTGCTGCTAATATTCATAGAGAAATTGTTGAAGTTTACAGATTCAATGTAATGTGCGAAGGTAGAGTTTACCAATGGTGTCGTTTGTTTAATGGAGAAAGAATGAATGTTCAAAACGAAGAATGTACTGATCACCTGACTGACATAGATGACTACACTGAAAATGTGAACGAAAAATCTATGAAAACAAAAGGTTTACCACTGTTTCTCAATTATCGAATGAATTTCCTTTTGTTTTGCAATCAACAATTTTTGATATTTTAACTGAAAAACTGGGTTATAGAAAGTTGTGTTCCACATCGGTACCAAAAATGGTGGCAGAATCAGACAAAGAAAAATGTCTAGTTGCAGCTCAAACATTTTTGAGAAAATACGAAAATGAACTTGATGATTTATGGAAACATATTGTGACTGCTGATGAAATGCGGGTAAGTTATTCAAATGTTGAGACAAAACAGCAATAAATGCAATGACAGCATTCATCATCCCCGAAGCCCAAAATTTTTAAGTAAGACAGTTTAATGAAAAAGCTTATGGTTATGTTTTTCTGGGAAGCCAACGGGATATTGCTGACTGAATATCTTGAATGTGAAAGAACTGTTAATGCTGATAGGTACTGTGAAATGCTTAAAGAACTTGGCTGTAACAAGAACAATTTAAAATAAAAGGTGCAAGAAGCTAATCAATGGGATTATATTTCTCCATGATAATGCACAACCTCACATGGCAAACAAAACCACTGAATAACTAAGATGATTTCGTTGGGAAATCTTCGAACCTCTGCCTTTCACACCAGAACTTGCACAAAGTGATTATTACCTTTTCTTCTATTAAAACAATGTCTTGCATTGCCAAAGTTTGAAGATGATGAGGAATTGCAAAACAAAGTAATTAATTGATTTTAATCACGGGTGAAGAATTCTTCAGTAATGGAATAATGAAGCTGGTAAGCCAACATCAAAAATGTATTGCAGTGAATGGCGAGTATACAAAAAAGTAGTATATAAATATGCAAGTTTACTTTATAATAAAGTTTTCGTTTATTTCAATTTTTATATCAAAACGGCCCTTACATAAAAAACATGCCTAGTATAAAATACATTTTTAACTTAACAAGAAAAAATTTGTAATCAAATCATCTAAAAATTACTATGAACTTGATAGTAATTTCAAAACACACAACTAGAATGTAAAACAGAATTTAAAAAATGTTTATGTAAACTAACAAACTTTTTGTTTAATTTAACAACAAATACAAATTCTTAAATTATTAATATAAAACCTGTAAATACCATTTTTGGGGGATTACCTTTCTTCAACAGTTGCACATGATCGAAACTTTTTAATAAAACCATCAGTCGATACTGAATTACATTCACTATTATCACTAACAAAGTTATTTTTCAAATCCTGAAAATAAATAAAATACTTTACTTTTTATATGATACATAATACACTTGAGATACACTAACACATACAGGTGATCAAGTTTTATGGTAGATTAGACAACCTTCCCTAGATTTTTTCCTACATTAAGAATACAGTACTATCATTTTTTAAATTTTTGCCCTTTTCCAATAAGGCAGTCAACTTAAACAGAAACCTGTTTTTAAGGCATTTTTATTCTTAGGTATTTTTCTCTCTGCAGTTGTCATATGGAGCTTAATTTTCCATGGATTGACAATTGTAAAATCAAGTATAGTGGCCATCTGTATTATTATTTTAAATGGAAAACTAATATATTAGTATATGGTTTCAAATAATATTTTTAAAGTTAAAAAATTAAGGAAGGATAAGATTAAAAGAATTTTACCTTAAAAAGTGTGGTGTTAGTTTTATTAGAATACTAATAAAAATGT
>JAAAKQ030499259.1:0-40898 GCA_010016005.3 Zanna intricata | reverse complement strand
AACGACTGGCACTGGATAGGGAATCTTGGAGAGCTGCATCAAACCAGTCAAATGACTGAAGACAAAAAAAAAAAAAACAAACTCAAATGGAAGGAGTGCCATTATCATAACTTGTAGAACGTTGCAACTAAGATGCATCTACCACAAGACAGTCCCAAACTCAAACCATAGAAAGATGTTAGCTTAAAAAAATAATTTTTTACACTGTGGCCATCTGCAAGAACCCCAAATTCTTTATTAAAAAAATCTCTCAGAATCTTCTGCATTTTCTGAACTTTGGAACAGAGAACTATAAACTTCAATAAGAAATAATTTTGGATCAGACACAAATTGTTTTGGTAAACAACCAACTGATCTCTGAAGGCTATGAAGGCATTAATGTTCTAAACTTGTATATGCCGTCAAAGACAAGTTTTAGGATACTATCATCTTTCACCCTGTAAGGTAGCTGTAGCTGACCTAGCACACTTGCCCTGACTTCAGAGCCAGAAACCAAGTTTTAATCGATTTTTGAATTTATTAGAGAAACTAAAATTAAAATCTGTCAAAAAAAATCAGCTAAAATTTATGAACATTAATTTGAATTTAAAAGTGAAGCAATAAAAAGATAGATCAAAATAGATCAAATCAGTTACTTTACATTGCATTTAGAAAGAAATTGCATTATCAACAATGAAGATAAAAATAACAACATAAAATCATATTCTATGGCTGACTTAACAAATAAACACATTTCAGCAACAAATTAATTGCTTCATAAGAAAATGTTTAACATTTTTCCAATGAATGAATATAAAAGTTTGGCATAAGAAATTTTTTATTACTAATCTCTAAACATCATGAAAATTCTTTTGATTTAATGATAATTCAAAAAATGTATTCTTCTTTAATAATAAGTACAGTTGCTATAAAGAAAATAATAATAAATTAATTTTTTGAAGTTAGATACAACAATGATCAAACTAGTTAAAATTTGATGTTTATTAAAGGCAGGATAACCAAAGAAAAATAATACAGTATGAATTGAAAATTCTTATACAAAGAACAAAACTCATAACAAAAGAGAACTATAAATAACCAAGAAATAAAAATAATTCTACAAAATATCAATTTCTTTACTTGAATGAGATTTTTACTCAAAGATATCACTGCATCATAATAATAAAATTTAAATTACAATCATAGGAAGAATGCAATTTATACTTAAAACTTTTATGATACACATAATGCATTATATGTAAAGGGTATATATTATTATAATGTAAACAGTAATAGAAATAAATTTAAATAAGTAAAACTTTGCATTATTGAAACTAGAATTGTATAACGTGAATACCATATGGCTGATTGTGAAGGAAATTTTTTTATTTGTATGAAAATATTTTCAGTATTCAAAAGCAAGTTTTATAGTAGAATACCACCCTGCAGTGACATTAAAACAGCAACATCAGCTGATGACAGTGTTTGCAGTTCTTTCTTAATTAATTTCTAAATTAATATATTAGTTTCAAATATTCATGTTACTATTCTACCAAAAAGTTATGAGACAGTGATCATGAGAAAGAGATAGGATTTTCGTATTTCATCCAGTAGGTTATGGATTCAAATCCCCATCCGGCTGAGCAATTTTCATTTTATTATATCTATAATTAATTAGATAAAAGCCAGTTATTTATTTAGGAAAATAAATAAAAATAAACACTTGTCCATTTAAACTTATGATATAGCTAAAAGCCCATCAGATTTTTTAACAACAGATGTTTGTTTAATACAATAGAACAAAACTTAAAATTTCACAGAAAATTAATAAATTTTATATTATTAACAGATACTACTGAACACAACTATCAGATAAAGACTATTCTACTGAAATCCTAAGTAACTGATTTTGAGGTTAAACATCTCATAATATTAAAATTCCCTCCTTATAAATTCAACTCGATTCAAGAAAAGATGCTGCTTTACTTATGCTGCTACAATGTGTATTACAATCTTTGTTAAAATTGTATTTTAAATAACTCAAATAAATTATTGTGAATGTTGTGAAAATAATATTAATACAGAAATAAAAAGTTTTTCACTATTTAAGATTTGTTAAGTAAATAAATATTGGTTATTTTTTATATTTACTATATTTACTTAGTTTAAAGTACTTTATCATAGTTATCTGTTATAAAAAAATATATTCAATTAATTTGAATGTTTTACTAATACTATTTCAGTTTATGCTGGCTTTAAAAAATTTGAACAAATTTTTACATCTGTAGAGTTACCAACCGAATAACACTAAAGATTAAATAAACCCTACGTTCCTTGTAAAATTTGATTTATATATTGTTTTCTCTCATTGAGCTTAAATCTTATAGCATTTGTCACAGCGACTTTTCATATTTGCAACTTTGGTCTATTAAGTATTACAGTTTGGTTAAGTGTGTTTAAATTTTAATTCACAAACTATGAAAACAATTTATTATATTTTTACTGTCGCTGTAATCAAAAGAAAGTTAATTATAAGTTTTATTTTTTTTATTTTTTAATAATAAGTTTTTTTAATAACTACATAAAACTAACGGTTGAGGAATGAGAGTTAAATATTGAACATAAATATAATTAAACATCAAGTAAATAAATATTAATTAAAACTTTAGGTGAATAGTTATTATTTGTTTATACTGTATAATTATATTAGAAGTAAATGAAATAATAAAAAAAAAACCTTTTGAAGTTTTTGGCCCATAGTACATAGGGATAATTTGTTGGGAGCTATTCAAATAACATTTTAATTATTGTACGTTTTAATAAATTTTAACATTTATCTAAGTCATTACATAACCCACATCTTACCTTAAACCTATATCAATCTACAATTTATATGTAGCTACTGACTCAAATATTATCATTTCATTATAAATTTTTTTTAAATTTCAGTTAATAACAGATGTCCTTTCAATAGCCAGATTCCAGCATTACAGAGAAAATTAATGTTAAATTTTTATCAAAATTCATGAAATTAGGGTCATATTTTATTGTAGAAGGACTTTGAATCTATGATCCACAACAACTTTGACTGTGTAATAGTGAAAAATGTATTTTTTTTTTTTTATCTTTTGCAACACCAAGTCTGTTCAGATACCTTACTTTCTTTATATTCTTAGTAATGTTAAACCTGTTGCTTGATAAGCAACACAAATCTCAGTCTGTTACAGTTATAACCAAATAACATATTAAGGATTTAAAGTTTGAACAACTCCAAATAAAATTGCTGAATGTTTTATATTTTCATGGATTGCTACATAAAACTACAAATGAAGAAAGTAATAATGAAAGAACAAATAAAAATAAATACAGTGGTGTGCAAATTAATCCTGATATTATTTTTAAAAAAGAGTAACTTTATTTAGAAAGATAATCATATCTGTAAAATTTGTCAACATCTAGTAATTAATATGTCCTTTTTCCAGTTTTCTTTGGTCCATTTAGCGTGTACTTTGGCCCATAATAACCTTTTTGTGCACATTGCTAGTGTTAAAAGCTGCTTCTTATCTGGCCAACACACTTTCCATCCAGCTGCAAGAAGTTAGTGTCTAACAATTGTCACAATCTGTTTCACTGGCTGCTAATTCTTGATTTAAGCTGGCAGTAGATAATTTTAAATCAAGTTTACTTTTTCATATTAATAATTTATCGTTTATTGGAGTAGTTTTTCTTTTATGGTTTTTTTTTGCCTTTACTTTAAGGTCAAAAGGAATCATTTTCTTTAAATAGTTTTCAAAATAACATTCACTCTCTGTAGTCCAACACCACAATCAGAAGCTAATGTTGTTGTGTCATACTGGTATGCTTGAAAAGAGCAACAACTTTTGAATGTTTTCTTGGAGTTATGTCCATTATTATATAATCAAGACTCACTGAAAAAAAAAAATGAAATTATGATTTTGTAATTAACAGTGGCGGCTTATTTATAATGGTTCTTTTTTTCTTTAATTCTTTCTTTATATTTGTACAATATATAATCCTTAAGCATAATGTGCAGCCATCCCCCAGTTTATGGCTATCATTAAATGGCTAATGTGTAGCCATCCCCCCCCCCCCAGTCTATGAATAAGACACAAAAATCTTTGTTTGGAACTATGCGCTTCACAGTTCCAGCAGTGTGGTGTTTGGCTGTTGTGCACATGCGCACATAGGAAGCTGCATGCGAGGCTGCAAAGGAGAGAGAGCATTGTCACTCATGCAGTGCCGACCCTGGCGTGCTGGTGGAAGATAGTTTTTTTTTACTTCACATGTGTATTGAACATTCCATGCTTGTTTGCTTTTCTAGTTTAGTCGATGGAAGGAATATGAAAGTGGTATAGTTGTTTATTTCAGTAGTGATCAAAAGACTGTAGAAAGCAAGGGCTCTTTGATTGTCAAATCTGTCCAAAAACACGTTGGAAGGGTGAAAGAGACAGTAATTATTAAAAACTAATTATGTATTTCTTTCTGTGCACATTGAAATTTAAATTAAGCACTATTAGTCTATAATTTTTAAGAGGACATTTCATTAAGTTATAATCTAATAATACTTAAAAAAAAAATATTATCTGTATTGACATTTTATTCTTTACTAAGTTAAACCGTGTGCCATATTTTTGAAATGATAAAGTGCAGAATTAGATTATTATCCTGCTTCCAGCTACTCTATTTGATTCATTTTTTCCTTTTTTATTTTACAAAACACTTCATTCAACCATGACTTTGGCTTTGGCCCCAGAAAAAATTTTCTGGAGCAGGTCCCCTACTAATTTAACTACGAGGCACCACTGGTAATAAAAAAATGAAATAAAATTATTTTGAATGCTATGTACATCTTAACTTGATACCATAACCTGCCTAAATGAATGTAATACTTTATTCATTCAACAAAAGAAATTAGTGCAGGCAAGATTAATTAATATAAAAAAATTTAATCAGCAGCACATATATTATGACAAAAAGCTGTAATATTATAAAAACAATTCTTACTAGAATTATTTACAGTGATCTATAAGATTGATTAATGTAAATAACATATTCATTTAAAAATACACTTTAAAAGTAATTATTCTGATTGTTTAAGTAAATTAAAACCATAATATTTATTCTGAGTGAATCATTATCCTGACCTAAGACAAGTCAGAATAAAATTAAAAATTTATACTTTTCAGTCATACTAAGTTCCATGAATGAGATTTTTTACATTTATTTTGTTAATGTTATAAGCTGTATGATGTTTGAAACTACTCTTCCCTCCAAATATTTTACATTAAGACTATTTCAAAACAATTTTTAAAACCTAATATTATCCCATTTAAAACACTGTAGCTTCATTGTAAATACAATAAAGAAACGTACAAGTTCAGTAAAATTACTATTACCGAAATAGATACAAAAAAATTCAATAATACTAATAATTGTAGAAATGCTTAAATGCATTTGTACATAAACAAATGCGTCAAATGTTTAATAGGCCAAAAACTCAATATACTTAATGGTATCATGCATGTATATATACATGCAGTTTTCTCATTAATGAAATGCTGCGGTATTAATTCAGCAGGGTTGCACAGATGTTGCCAACAGCACATATTTCCATAACCAGGAGAATGGGTTCCCTCCATGCATATACCTAATTCTTCTTCTATTGTTCCTCGTAACCACTTTCCACTCATGCAATTTTGTTACATATAAAAACAAAAACCTTCATGACTTTATATTAAAAACTTTCCTGCTTGTATTGTAAAGCAGGCTTCCCTCTTCTCAATCTTTTCTACCCACACACAGATTGTACATGTGCCTGTGTAAAACAACCACTGTCGTCCTTCAACTGACTCCCTCAAACTTGTATAGCAATACTGATTATGGAGTATTTATACAATATAATATATTTCATTATAATACTTAAATCTTATTATCTGAATCCTTCATCCAACTTCTTTTTTTTTATCTCTTTCCGTAAATTAAAGTTTCTTTCTAATAATTCTTTTTCAACTTTACATTTTCATCATTTTTCAGGAAGTAGTTTTTTTTTTTTATTTTTAATAACAATTAAATCCTTCTATCAAATATTTATTTAAGGAGATAAGAAGTTTAATTAAACATGTGGTTAGTGTGATTTACTAGCAGATAGAAATAAGATTTAATATTTTTATGAAAGATTTTGTTAACAATTATGATGTCAGCTATAATAAGATGAAGGTAAAGTATGACATGTAATTTTTTTTATTAATTTTTCAATAATTAAGGAAAGAGAATTATAATAAATATATACTTATTAGAATAAGTTTTCATTGATTAGCAATATGTTAGAAGAATGAAAAAGTTGCTTCATTTTTACAAATGAGATGGGTAAAATAATATCCCTGATGTCATAAGAAATCAATTAAAAATCTATCCATATAATCAAGCATGAAACATTTGATTTTATTTAATTAATAAGAAAAATAGTGAAAGAAGAAATGATTGAGTAATAAAGTGTGCATGATATACACATTCAAATTTGCACAAAACTACACTTGAATAGCTACTCATGAACTAATTTTCATTACTAAAATAAGAACTATGTTTATTATTTTTATTTAGTTAGACTGTTAAGGTTCTTTTTTTTCTTCTTTTTTTTTTAGCAATTTATTTGGTACTTATTTTGACAAGTTATATTAACTTTATATAATTTATAGTAACAAGTTAATATAGCACTATTTAATATTTCATATGTACAAAATGTATGCCGAAATGAAACGACTGGCACTAGATAGGAAATCTTGGAGAGCTGCATCAAACCAGTCAAATGACTGAAGACAAAAAAAAAATGTACAATATTTTATAAATTAATTTTCATAATTTTATTTCACAGTAACAAAAACTTTTTTTAAGGAAGAAATAAAGTAAGAATAGGGAAAAATGTACAATATATGAAAACTTGAGGAAGAAGCATGAATTAGTAAATAATATGGCTGCTGATTTAGAAAAAGGCAAAGAAGAAATAATAGTTGCTTTTATCTACATGCCAGTGGATTGCTATGCCATTTGTAGTAAGCCTTCAACGAAAGTCATTATATGTTATGTTACCTGAGAAATTCATACGTTACATTACATTAATGTACATTAACCTTTTGTACCTGAACATAGAGTTCTCACAATCAACATAGTATAGTCCAATTTTTTTTATCAGTTTTATTTGAAAGAATGTTTCATTTTTACATCTAATATTTGTGTAAATGTCAGGACCTTTTATACTCATATGTGTTATTTGTTTGTTTTATTTAAATATATTAACCGTAAGTGTATTTTTGTGATTCTATTAAACTGTAACCCCTACACAATCTTACATCTGATTATTGGCCATTTTATTTTTTTTATAAAGAATGTGATGACTGTTAATAACTTTATATGTCAATGTTCATATAACTCAATAAAAAAAAGTGTTCTTTACATTACTAATCTGTACAATGCATCATTAAATGGAGTTAATCTATAATTCACAAAATCATATATTAGTCTGTTAATCAGTATATGCTAATCAGTCTCTCAAACAATCTTGTTTATTTTGTTGACAGTTTTCTTTCTTTTTGAAAATGTTGAAATTTAAAAAAAAAAATACGATTGATATTTGTGCAATCAAACTTTTTGTCACAAACTGTGACAAATCAAAACTTTTTTGATTTTGGTTTTTTATTTTGTCACATTACAAATTCTTTATAGCCATTAAAATGTACTTTTATTGTATTGATTTCATCATGGTAGTTATCAGCTGATATATGAATGTGTATATTAGATAATATATCAGATGTTCAAGAATTATCTCAACAACTTTGATATTAGTAAACAATTTATTTATTAAGTTACAAAATTATTATGCCAAGCCAGCATCCGTGGCACAAATGGTAGCGTCTCGGCCTTTCATCCGGAGATCCCGGGTTCAAATCCAGTCAGGCATGGCATTTTGAACCCTACTTGCTACAATTCATTCATCTCATCCTCTGAAGATGTACCTTAACGGTGGTTTTGGAGGTTAAACAAAAAAAAAAGGTTCAGCTAACTGAACCTTTTGCTTATAAGCCAAAAGTTTATATTCAAATAAATGAAATTCAAGGCATTTAATGTGCCATCCTGTTCTTATTTAAAGAATCAATCATTAATTTTGCTAATAAGGTGCCAATTACTATTTTTGTACATATTTATATTTCTAAAAAAGATACTTTATTCATAATGGAATCAGCAATGTTCCAAAGAATAGCAGATGTTTAAGAATACAAATAATAGACTAGTGCTAAGGCCAAAAAGAGAGCTTTTTGGAAATGTTTTTATGCATTTAATCCAAATCATTTTTAACAGTTTCCCTACTGAGATTAAATTTACACCATCAATACCAAAATTTCCCAAAAAAGATTAAGGAACTTTTATTTCTTTGCGGTGATGTGAGTAATTATTATAATTTTAAGTGGATAAAAAAAATATATATATCGTAATTATTAGCTACAAACCAAAAGTTAGGATATTTATATTATGAGTTATTATTTTTTTCAATTGCAGAAACATTATAGCCGTTACAACAAACAGCAGTCAAAATGACTTAGTTAATAGCTTTGTTTTTATGTCTTTGCATGACAGCAAATCTAACCTACTTAATCTAATATTAATTAATACATTATAAATAACAATCTGATGGATAAAGCGAACATCCATATGGTTAAAGTTATATGTAAGAGTTGCAAAAGTTGTGTTGACAAGGCTGGGACGGTCAGATTGGTTTGAGGTAGAGGATAGATTGAATCAAGGAAGTGTGATATCTCCACTTTTGTTTATAATAACGATGGATGGGATCGTCAAGAAAGTTAAGCAGGAAATAGCAGAAAGAAAGAGCAACTTGTTATTTGCCGAAGACCTGCTTATACGGGTGTGTGTGTGTGTGTGTGCGCACATGTGTACGAATTTGAAAGGAATGTAAAATAAATGTGAAATACAATGTGAAATAAATGTGTAGAGTGAAGAAATTCAGATATGTGGTATTCAGTTTGATGTTGAGAAGAATAAAGTGATTGTGAAAGACAGAAAAAAGGGAAATTCAAAGGCCCTAACTATGAATGGTAGAAAAATAGTAATGGTAAAAGAATTTACTTATCTGGGAACAGTTTTTTTTTTTTTTTGAGGAGGATAATGGCTAAAGAAATAAGTACAAGAGTAAAAAATGTAAGAAGTCTTATCTGGAACATGAAGATACCTTTGCATGTAAAAGAGTTGTGTATAAAGCATACTTTGCACATAATTCTTTTCTATGCAGCAGAAACCTGGACAGGTGGCAGAAAGATTGAGGGTTGAATACAGGCAGAAGAAATGAAATTCAAGAGAAGCATGCAAAGGAAGGCAAGAAGGGATAGGGTAAGGAGTAGTAGGATTAGAGAAGAACTGAGATTGGGAAGCCTTGTCAAGTCAGTTAGAAAATCAAAGCTCAGATGGTTTGGACATATTGAAAGGATGAATGTCGAAAAATTACCAAACAGGATGAAGCAAGCAGAGGGAAACAGTAGAAGACCAAGGGCAAGAATGAAATAAATAAATATAGTGATGGAAAAAGTGTGCAAAAGAGAGGATGTGATAAGAGTCCGGAAGAGAGATGGTTCATGGATCGAAGCAGATGAAGAAAATTTGCAGAAGACTCAACCCGAGGAAACTTAAGATTAAAAGGAACTGAAAATGATGATGAAGTAGCAATTAGGCTATAATAAGGAACACAAATAAGAAAATTTTAACAAAACAACAAAAATAAATTTAATTTTTAATAAACAAATAATTTTTTATTAAAACTGAAATAATTCAGTTTATGTATGTATGTAATATGTTTAATGTGTATGTTTTATTGAGTGTAGAAGTTTTTGATTTTGAGTATTGGTATATGTACGGTACGTTTCATATTGTTAAAATACTGCATGTACATTTGTAAAAGGCAAGACAATGCTATTTGTGTGTGACACACTCACTACATAACAAATTTTACATAACTTAATGTATAACTGAAAATGCTGTCTTTATTTAACAAACACTTATTTTTTCTATTTACTTTATCCTACGTTTTATTTCATTTCTTTTTAAAGAATGCTGTTAAAATTTTAAGGATTATAATCCTCAATATTAACAATTTTTGTCTGTATTTTTAAAATAAAATTCACATTTCCTTAATTAAAATACATAAAAAAGATTAAATATAATTAGATTTTGTTGATCAACTTTTTTAAACGTGATAAAATAAACACGTGATAAGATTAATATGAAAATAGTAATTTATTACAAATTAATCGTAATTTATTTGATTAGTAAATTTCTTCTTCTTTTTTTTTTTTTTATAAACAGTAAAGCATATTTTACACCATATGGAATAAAATTTGAATTGAATCATGAAAACAAGATTCATAACATATTTTAATGCCATGTATTTAAATAAATGTTCAATATTTTTCAATACAACAGACTACAATAATGCCATTCCTTTTCTATGAGGCAATTCACTACAACTTACATAATTTTAACATGTTTTCCATTTACTTTGCTATTCATTAGTATCAATTACAAAACTATTTCTGTAAAGAACTTTCATGAATTTGATTTACATTTATTATTATTTTCATTAAGTCTCGTATGGTTATTTCCAAACAATATCATATAAAATTTTAATGTTCATAATTACTTTCATTCATAATATTCTTATGGAATCCTAAAATACATTCATATTAAAATATTTCAGTTTTAAATTTGATATAAAAAATATTTGAATATATACTCTCCATGAGTTTAAAAGAACTTAACTTTATACAATGGAAATAATGCCCTTGACCAATTTACCATTCTGTTTTTTGAAATCATTATACACCCAGTATCATTCATATGATTGTAATTTTTTGTTTTCTTCCAAAGACACAAATATTCTATTTCAATCCAATTATTACAGAGGTAATAATTGTAAATTAGTTTAAATCAAACAATGCCTACCATTTTGATAATGATAAATTTGCCAGAAGCTGAAGAAAAATTGCATAAATTGAAGATATAGTCTGTATTTGGATTTTTAAATGAAATTTGGCTATATATTATTTGAAAAAGTTAATAAAAACACATATTCCAAATCAATGACAGACAGACAATTCACTAGTTCATTAATATTTCATAAATTCACCAAGAGATTACGTTTGAAAATTTCCAAATGTTAAAGAAAAGTTATCATCATAGTTGAATTATCCATTATAGGAGTGAAATATAATGTTCAAAAGAAATGATCTGAAAAGTAAGAAAATTAAACAGATATGAAAGGTGAGTGGTAGCATCTCGGCCTTTCATCCGGAGGTCCCAGTTCCCAGTCAGGCATGGCATTTTTCACACATGCTACAATTCATTCATCTCATCCTCTGAAGATATACCTAACGGTGGTTCCGGAGGTTAAACAAAAAAAAATAAGAAAAAAAAAAAGATATAAAAGGTATGTAAAACAATTTAACAGTCAGAACAGATAAAACCATAACTTTAAAAGATCTGCTAAAGCAACAAAGATAATATTGTACATTTTTTTAATCTCATTAATATATGTCT
The DNA here is from genome assembly GCA_010016005.3 of Zanna intricata. Classification (NCBI taxonomy): domain Eukaryota; kingdom Metazoa; phylum Arthropoda; class Insecta; order Hemiptera; family Fulgoridae; genus Zanna; species Zanna intricata. The sequence continues at coordinate 29,303 of JAAAKQ030499259.1, read as the reverse complement.
GTAATCTATTTAAGAAATCTCTGAAATGATAGAATAAATATATTTACATTTACTATACTTCACTTGACAGAGGGAAAAAAAAGTACAAATTGGACAAATTAAGTGAAGTACATGTTTTAAAAATGGAATAAAAGTGAAATTACAGAACAATTATTATTATTTATATATTTAAAAAAAAGTCAAATACATTCCTGTTCAAATAATTAAAAGTTTGTTTTTTTAGTAATTTAGTTATCAATAATATTTGTATAATGTTTCTATTTTAATAGTAATAAAACTTTCCTTAAAAGTTGTATAAACAGCTATTAGTACTCTCAACAAACAAGTTAGATAAACATAAATAAGTTAAAGAAAAATATTTTTAAGAGTTTCTTAAGTTTCATCAAAGTGGGATGAACATTTTCAAAGAACTGCAACGCAAAAAGATATCTTATTTTATCATTTATCATAATTACAATTATTTGCTGTTGTAAATATCAGTCAGAAGAATATTCTTTTCTTTTTTTTTCATAAAAGTTTCTAGTAACCACTTAAAATGGAAGCCCTTCAGTTTTATTCTTTCTCACTATTTATATCAACTTTCTAAGAGAGCATGTTAATACGTATTTAAATAAATCATTTAAATATTTTAGATTAATAAAATAATGAAATGCACTTACATGACAATGGGAGTATCGTGGTAAATAACATACCCTATAAGAAGATATGAACAGCAATCTTTACCATTACTGCCATTTATGCATGAGAGAAATCCTTTTACTTTACAGTACAAAATTCTAGTAATTACATGAATAAAAGTCCATCCTTTTTGTTTTTAAACAAAATCAGTGATGACAATTTTAGGCTGTTTGATGCAACAGATATTGTTTGGTTATTAATCTTCTGAACTATCTCCATAAATTTCTTACTTTTTTGCGAATTTTGCATCACAAATTAGAAGGAAAAAGGCACAATAGCAAAGACACAGGTAAAAAAAATTCTGGCGAGTGAATTCTCAAACAAACATCATGTTAATGAAGTTACATAAGTCAAAGTAAAAGAAACAATCCAAGGATGAGATGCAAGTAAACAGATCAGTACTCCCCTGAAAGAATTGTTATTGACAAGGCAAATCCTTTCCAGAAACAAATATAGAAGATAAATATTTTCTTGCGGTTATAGATAACCTTATTTGTGGTTGGATGTTTACCTAATGAAACTAAGAAGTAATTATGATTTTAATCAAATGGTTAAAAAGTGGGTTAGCTGATTCAAGGTTCTATTAGAGCTGTATATGACCAAGAAAGGAAAAAATGCCAAATACGATTTGAGTCACTTGACCGAGTTAAATGTACGAGGGATAAAATATGTAATATGTAAGGCCACAATAAATATTAAAAATCGAAAAAGGTGAACTTATTTATGAAACTTATATGGAATGTTATATAGGTATATAACTATTTTTCAATGTAGTCACCATTCAATTCTTTACATTTAGTGAGCCATGGAATCAATTTTTCTATACCCTTGCTGAAGTCGTCTGCCGCCAACTCCCTCGACCATTCGTAAACTGTGTCTTTAACCTCCAAATCGGACGAAAATCGTTTTCCACTGAGATGCTCCTTTAGACGAGTGAAAAGGAAGAAATCAGAAGATGCAAGGTCAGGACTATGGGATGAATGATTTAAAACATCACAACCAAAAGACGTCAAAAGGTCGACTGTTTTTCTCGCTGTGTGAGGTCGAGCATTATAGTGCAAAAGACAAACACCTTTTGTTAGCCGCCCCCTCCTTTTGTTTTGAATGGCTCTACGTAGTCTCTGAAGTGTCCCACAGTATCGATCGGCATTAATTGATTCTCCCCTTGGCAAAAAATCGATAAGCAATATTCCTTTGCGGTCCCAAAACACCGTTGCCATGACTTTTTTTTTTCACTTTACTGTGTTTTTAATTTTTTTTCAGCAGGGAAACCAGTAAGCCGCCAGTGCATTGATTGTCTTTTGCTCTCAGGTCTGTAGTGAGTAACCCATGTTTCGTCCCTAGTCACAATAGAGTCAATAAAACTTTCTCCTTCTTCCTCATGAAGGTCGAGTTCCTCGATCGAAGTTCGTTGCTGAACGAACTCGGTTTGCTTTGTTTTCGTCGGTTAGCATTTTCGGTACCAAATTGGCGCACAGCTTCCGAAATTTTAAACGATCTGTGATTGGTGATTGTTTCATACAGCACAGTACGACTGACTTCCGGACACATTTCATGGAGTTCATCCACCGTCAAATGGCGGTCATTTCGAATCAACTTTTTGAACAAACTCATCCGTCACTATCGAAGGTCTCCTCTCCGTTTTTCGTCTTGAACATTTGTTCGGTCATCTTTAATACTTCTACACCAATTCGTCACACACTATAAATACTATATACGTCATCACACATTAAAATATTTTAAAATATTTCAGAATTATTATCCAAACATAATACATTGTGGTCAATTGCTTTCAACCTCAATAAAGAAAATAGTTAAAATTAAAACACACTACCAAAAATTTAAAAACACTAGAAAATTTAGTTTGGTAGTACGATACATAGCAAAGGATCACAATAAGTTTTCCTTCTAGAAGTATTTTTAATTTATTTATATCGTATTGGGATTTACTAATTACAGGTAGAGCACTTATGTTACCTTATATTAAACTCACAGTTCCCTAGTTCAGGATTCTGAGTGACTTAACTAACATGCTACTTTGTATTCATTTTTTTCACCCTCAGATGTGTCCAAATTTAGTTTTTGAAAAGTAAGCGTAATATCATGTAAAAGATTTGTACATTTTTTTTTTTATAAATGTAAAATGTGCAGCTTGTCCTATGAAAACTACTGTGCATGTACCTGTGACTGTGTACTCTATTGTGTTGTGAATATAGCTCAGCAAAGATTTGACAATGCAAATAAAAATATAAATTGTCTTTCATTTATTGTAATTAAAAGGGAAAGAACAATTTTTATAGACTGAAAACAAAATGTAATAAAGAAAAGAGAGTAGACTGAAAACAATGTACTTTACTCAACTCAAAAGTTGCTTCTGGATAAAGTATTATTATTTTATTTATGGGTAACTAATACAGCAACAGCAAAAAAATTTACTTGAATTTGAAAAATAAGTAGAATGCATTATATTTTTCAAAAACTTTATTTATATAAAGTCAATACAAAATGAAGTTACTTTAATCTTTGTCAGATGAGAGTTAACAACATTAGAGATTAAACTGAGTGACAGAAACACAGGATGGGTTGAGATGTAATTTGCACAGCATACAGGGGGATTGAAAGATAACATCAAATTGAATTTAAGCTAATGCAATACTGTATAACAGAGAGCCAACAATATAATCCACCTACTTATGACCTGTTACTTTCAAAATGATTATAACTGTTGTAATAGACAGAGAGGAGAGACCTGCCCATTATTATTATCAAGCACACTAAACATGCTACCTTAAATTTCTATTGCAAAGGTAAATTTAATATAACCTAATGATAAAGAAATTTTTAAATCACAATCATTTTGATTATTTCTGTTTCAAAAGCAGAAAACAACATTTAACTAACATATTTAGTTTTTTCCATAAGTAGAATTATATAAATATGTTAAAAAAAAATTATATTTAAAAAAAAATCAATTTTAATAAAAAAAAAAAAAAGAAGGCTAATGTAATAATTTTCTTAATGTAATTGCTTTCATGTTATCTACAAAAAGCTATTCTTTTTAACTACAAAAAGCTATAAAAAAACTGTAAAAAATAAGGTCTAAAATAAATTATACACTCATTTCTACAGACTTGGAAGGCAGACAAAATTATTTGAATAATGCTATTTATAAACAACAATTCTACTCAGTGATCGACTTTAGATTTTAGAGTGTGATAATTAGAATAAACAAAGTAATTCAATTTTAAAATATTAACTGATTACTGATCATCTAATGAAGGCCAAACTAGAACTGACTGCAGCACCTGCTCTAGCAGTTACGTCGCTCCAGACAAAAAGAAAAATTGCCGCCCCTTAAGTATATATATGTATATATATATTTTTTAAATAAAGTTTTTACTTATAATAAAAATCAAATCATTTTATTTAAATATTAATAAAAGCACATATTTAGAAAGAAACATAACACTGATAATCAAGTAGTACAAAACCGTAGAAATTAATTATAAGAAATATCTGTACCTAGCCATAAATTGTTAACCATATAATTTTTAAATGTTACTGAAAATGTGTATTATTGCAAAAAATAATCAGAATTCCATTATTTTGAAACAAAAATAAAACAATGTAACATCAACTACGCTAAAATCACAAAACCTTTTTTTCTTATTTTCAGTTCTGCAAACTTTTTTTATTACATCTTTTAAATTTACTTGATCAGTAATTTCATGCTCAACTACCCTAATGGCAAAATAATTAAGATGATTTTTAGAAACTCTTTTTGCCACTTCCTACAGATTTTGGTATTGTTAGCAATATTCTTAAAACAATAGTAAGGTTTGGGGTAAAATTTAACTTCGTAATTAAGCTCAATACATTCCTTAGGCTTTCTTTTTTGCCCAAAAGCACATATACTGCTGAAATTTCCTCTTTTAGTTCTATCCTATTTATATCAACAGAATCACCTTCAGTTAGAATACATTCTAAATTCTTACAGAGTTTTAGTACCATTTCTTTGACATGGTATTTAAAACGTATATATTATATAAGAATTGAAAGTAGTTACTATGATTACAAAGTTGTCTAATACAATCAGCCAATGAACCTAAGGCCACGTCTCTCATTAGACTATCAATTTCTTGGTTTTCGTAAATGCTTAGCAAGGCATCGTATACACCTCCCAAATGGAATCTCAAAGGCTTTAAGGCCTCTATCCTACTCTCCCACCTTGTGTCATTAAATGGTTTCAAAGTTAAACCTTGAACTTGTTTTAAAAATATTACCATTCTACAAAAAGAAAAATTTTTTTTTTGACCATGTTGAAGAAATTAGCGGCTTCCAAGAAGGATGCTTTTGCCATATCATTAACAATAAGATTGAGAGAGTGGCTACTACATGGAACATAAAATGGTCGCAAATTATATTATTTAATTCTAGAATGCACTCCTGCTTTATCACCCCTCATATTGGACCCATTGTTGTATCCCAGCCCACTGATATCCTGCAAATTTAAACCCAATTCATTAAGTCATTTTATAATATCAGACATTTGTTTTCCTGTGGATCTTTCAACTGGAAAAAAGCCTAAAAAGCTTTCATTTATTTTAATTTCAACATCAGTATCAAATTTATTGATTAAAACATATCTGATTACAAGAAAGTCATTTGCTGTACGTTACTAATGTCAGTCTAAAATTATGGAAAAAAATTTGGATTTTTTTATTTTATCAATAGTATGAGATTTTAATACTTTGATATAGCAGATCTAACATCTCATTTTGTATATTTTTCCTAAAATAAGCTAACACCAAAATTAACATAAGTTCAAAATTATAATCTGTCAATAAACATAAAAAGTATTTATGCACTACACAAAATATTTTTTGTATCCTGTGAACATTAAGAAAGTCTAGTGTTATTATATATGTACTTTATAATAAAAAATATTTCAGCAAATCAACAATAGTCATTAAAAACTATTTTATAATTCTTGATTTTGAGATTTTATTCAATTCAATTATTTAGATACATTATTATAAAATACATTTTACCAAAGCAATGAACTTAATTAAATGCCTTATATTATTGATTCAAATAATTGTTTCCATAAAACAATAATATAAATATTATACCTGTAGAATATATTCAAATATGATGCAATGTTCTATTGATTCAATAAACATATTTTTGGATAAATTAAATATTTATTCTATTTAAAAACACTTTCATTGTTTTGATTTGATAATCAATCTACGACAAACTAACTAGTATCTATGACACTAAACAACATTTTAATTATACATGAAATTACCTTTAAAAATTTATAAATCGCAATAAAGAAAATTTTATGAAATATTATTTATTATTCAAATAAAGATGTAATTAATTTCACTGCTTTTTAAAAAAATTAAATAACAAGTCAGTAATTAAGTACTACGTTAAGAGTGTATATTTAAATAAACAGTATTTTAAATAAACAGTACTTTATTTGGCTGAAATAAAGTAATGTTTATTTTAGAAAAATAACTTAAAAACCATATTGCAATGTTTACCTTCCTTTCTTTAATATACTCTGCTTTAATTTAGAACTTATGGTTTAAAATTTACTTTAAATATTAATTTTTTACAGAGTGAAAAAAACAGTATTTTTATCTGAATTTCTGACCAATTAAATTTTTATACAGATATTTCAAGTCTTGATCCCAACTTGAGATCAATACTTAAAACAATAATTTAAGTTATGCCTGTAACTAGCATAACATTACACACTGAATTATAAAACTTCTGTATGTGTTCAATACTATTGAACTAGTTATTTTTTGTAAATCCCATAGTTTTTTATGAATATCATGTATGTGTATGGGGGGGAGAAGGAGTTGAGATTTGCATCACTTCATCGGAGCTGAATCAAAGTCTGTAGTATTAAAAGTCTTTGTAACCAGCAAGCCAGGTGACTAGCTGAAAGTACCAGCATTTTTTTTAAAAAGGTACTACTGAATAAGTTATTTCAATGGATGTTCTAAATGCTACTCTCCTTAGAGGAGAATTTTCTATAGAAATGTTCCATAGCATTGATAACACCCTTTATAGGGACTTGACCAACTCTCAAAATTTAGGGAGCACTAATCATTTCTAACCATATTATTAATACAAATAATTAGGTACCTGACAGCAAATATTTATTGATTATACAGTGACAGATATTTGTGTATTTCACATAAGAATAAAGTCATGTTACATTAAAAATAACCACAAACTGCTTTACAGTTTTTAAGATAAATATCAGTAATAGAATTAAACTACTTATTAAGATATCAGAAATTTATAGAGGAATAGAATATGATATCACAAATTTTAATCATCCTTATGAAGCAAGCAATTAATTAAGTTTTTAACTTATTTGTTGTTGTAACCAGTAAAACATTTTTAGAAAATCAAAAATACTTCACGCTTAAAAATTAAAAAAAATTGCTTTATACAATTCATGGATGAGGTAAATAAAAAATGCAAATATAAATTTACTTAAAATAATTAAAAAAGACTGTACTTACTGTCCAGCCACTTTGAATCGTACTTCAACGTCCTTTTAAAAGTGAACTCACGACGACCAGAAGTGAGGTTATGTAAATCAGTACGAAATATAACAGCATCAGCCTTGGTAAATTCAGCATTTGTACCAGAATAAAGAGCAGGTAGTTCTCCTGGGTTACCACGTTCAACCCATACAGCTGTGGAATTATCATTTGGATCGTACGGGCACTTAGCTATCCCAACGCCCACCCCAGGCACATATTCACTGCGTGGTAGATGAGTCAAATTAGACTGTAACAAGATAAAAATCAATAAATCATTTTTAATTTACTACAACAAATGTACAATATTTACACACATAAATAAAGTTTTATGCGAATAATTTTTTTGTGATGTGAAATTTTCAATTTTTTAAATTAAGTTTTTCTATCAGAAACTATAATTCTCAAACTAAAAAATTAATCAGCAATAAAAAGGCTACACATGAAGAACACACTTTTTTATCCAGGAAAGTTACTGCATAAACTTACACCCAAGTTTGTATTTCCATCTTTTCTTATGATAATACTCTCATATGCAAATAAGAAAAAGACAGGATAATTTATCTTAGCATTCTTTCGAGTGCTGTAGCTCTTTCTGGGTTAATGAAGATAAAAAAGTGTTTATGTATTTTGTTATTAAAGTTATATTTTGAAATAAAAATTCAAAATGAACAATAATCTTTTTAAAAAAACTTTCTTCATTTCTTTTTTTTTTCACAAGTTTTATGCAGTTCTCATGGTTTATTTTTACAGACTCTGAACTAACAATCTACATAAATAGAATGAAATTTTTTTTACCTACCCTGTTCTACTCACTTTTATGGAAGTTAAGTGGAAGGGTTTAGCAAAATTTTCACAGCCATATGCCTTCCTATGGTAAACCTGCTTGAAGGAATCTGTATGAAAATTTGTAACGTGTAAAGAGTTCCATGCCTGGTGAAGTTTTAAACCAGAAATTCTCCAGATGAAAAACAGAAATAAAGTTCCATTCCAAAAATTTTGGCAAAGCCCACTCAGTATAGAAAACTATCCGCCTCAATGCCACATATTTGTAATAAATGGAAATAAACATAAAAGTCTAGTTAATAATATAACTCAAAGAGGTAATTCAGGATAGAATATAAAACAAAGATAAGCATGTTACTCATACTACAATAATAAAAATCTAGTGTCTATAGGCATAGTAAGTTTATTGTAATCATAGATTTTCTGAATTCTCCTTCATATACACAAACAATTAAATTTCTTCAGAATTTCTGTATCTTCATTGGCCAAACCAAACCAATTTTCCATTTATTTCTTCCCACTTGTGTTTAATAACGTAAAAGCTATTTTAACAAAACAGAAAGTAGGTTAAATCGGGATGGAGCCAACAAATAGGCTGATCTAAAGGTTCTCATAAATCTTCTCGAAAAAACGTTACGATTTTAAAAACTCGTAAGTTTTTTAAAGTTTTAAAACTTTAAAATATCAGCAGAAAAAACTTTACCATAATATTTCTTGTTTAGAACGTCTTAGAGATAAATAAGTAACAGGAACTAATGAAACAAAAATTTTCAAGAAATTTTCTTTATTTTTTTTTTTTAAGTTTGATGATGCTTTGTTCCTCTGGTAAAACTTACATTCTTTAAATAGTTAACTGCTCTGTACATCGATTATTCTGGCTGGAAGCCTGTAACAGATGCCAATTTATGATAGCGAAATGAATTTTTTGTAGTATGAAAAAATTTCACGCCTGACCGGGATTCAAACCCAAAATCTCCGGATGAAAGAGAGAGACGTTCCTACTCCGCCACGGAGATCGGCATTTGTAGAAATAACGAGACGATAACAAATAAAGGATCCGATTTTTACGGCGATGAAGTACATTAACAATAATAATGTCTATCTTTAACGTCTATCTTTCTTCTGCTCTAGAAAACGGGCTCTTAATAAATTGTAAAAGTGAAGTTAAGTTCCAGGAATCTATTTTTTAAATAAAATAAAGGTTTTCTTTTGTCCTTATACCATACACTTTTGTATAAAATGATTTCAACAAAAACCATTATTGCCATTGTTAATCATCATTAACATATTTTGGGAATATAAAAAGAAATAATTCATCTAGTTTCAATAGCTATTACCGAAAAATGTTTACCATTCTTCTTGTTAGAACATCCTTTATAAATAAATAGTTTTTTATTCGGATCGGTCACTGCATACAACAAATTCAACAACAATATTTGTTGTATACAACAAATATTCAGATTAAACACTGTATACAAGACGTCAGGAACGGGTAACTACTACACGTATAAAAACTGAACAGCGCTTTCCATACAGGATCCAGGAAAACCATGGAAAAGTCAAAACAAAATAATCAATTAATAATAGAAAAGATAAGGGGCAAAAGTAATATTTAAATATAAAAATAAATAATAATAAATCTGTATGTGAAAAGAATAATAAATAATAATTAAAGCTCATATAAAATAAAATAACATAACCGTCTGGATCGCTACATTTCTAAACACTCCTGCATGTATGTATTAATGGAAGAGAACGTAGGAAATTCACGAATTTTTTAAAAAGGAGTAATATCGGATTTTTAGAATAACACATTTTAATTTCATTTTAAATAAATCGATAGGAAGACATTTTAAATGTGTCGGTGATTTATTTAAAATAGCGACAGAAGCATAATAAAAAGTCTTTCTTGAAGGCCGAGTATTGTGCTGTGTTCCACGAAAACAGTTTTGTTAACTGGTTTGAGGGAGTTTCGTAAAAATAAACTAATAGAAAATTAAGAATTTTTAATTTACTAAATATCCATCTACGTATTCATACTTATAAGCGTCAAAGATAAGCCGACAGCCCTCCTGAAAACTCTCTAAAGGAATCCAAAGATGGAATATACACAGTAACATAAATAAATAATAAATCTTAATGTAAATAATCTAATAAAAATAAGTAATAAATATTTAATACTAATTATAATTTAAAAAATAAAAAAGCTGAAAACAAAGTTGTTATACTTTCCTAACAAAATTTTTCACATGTTTCATGTTTTTTTTTTTTTTTTTCATATATAATGGAAAAATAATTATAAATGAAAAAAAAAATTTAAATTCGAAAATAATTATTGAAAAGAATCTTTTTTGGTGAAGGGGAGAAGAATTTGGGGGAAATTTTTTTTTTAAATAGTAATATTACCATGTTCTGAGTTTTATATGTAGTAGGGTTATGTTCGCAAAATTTTGAGAAAATTTATCCCAGAGAAATCTTCTACCCCACCCCTAGAGAAATTTACCCCCAAACCTTTACCAACGAACTACTCTATCAGCTAGTCTCTGTGTCAAATTTCATAAAAATCGGTTTATCCAGTCAAAAGTTATTAAGCGATAAAAATAAAAAACAATTTCAACACAATCACCGGAAGGGTAGTTAAAGAAAACTCCAGGATTTGCGTGTTAAAGTACACCTAAATGTCGAGAACACTCAAAAATACTTATTACAATTAAAATGAAATTAAAAATTGTTATTTTCATAACAGTCGGTCGTCATTAATTAAAATAAGTTATACGTTAAGCAAAATAAAACGTCACGTCAGTAGGATGTTTACGACTGTTATTTAGGTAACAGATACATGTTATCTAGAGAACTCCATTCTCTTAGTATTTTTATAATGCTTTAAATCTGAATAGTTCTTAACAGCAATAGTTTTAGAACAGTTATTGTTTACGTACGTCACAACTTAAATTTTACAAAAATTCCTTTCATTTCCTGTGACTGAAATGTTTTTAAATGTATTCAGTTTCGGTGCTCTTGTGCTTTGTAAAAGAATATATATTTTTTATACAATTATTTTATGTGCAATTTATATTACAACCGGTCAAAACGCCTTTTAAACTGCGATCTCATCTAGATCCGCACAATTCTTAAGTCCAGAAATATTTTTACCGGGCTTTTAAGGAGCAGGTGACAAAATCCACTAAGTGGTATACAGAGTCCGAGAGAAGTCAGGTTACAACAACGGGCAGCATAATCCAACAGTAATGTTTCCACTTTTTTTTTAATTTTTTTGAATTGGATATTCAAAATTCTAGCAAAGTTTTCATTTTATTTACGGTTAAAGAAATAAAAACTTAAATTAGTGAATATGGATGAAATTACTGAGACTGATTTCTCACTGAGATAAAACACTGTGAAGCCAGTAATTTCATTAAACACCTCGCGAATAAAGAATAGTAAAATAAAACTATTTTAATGATACGTTTTTAAAGACGTTATTAGAAGTATAAAATGAATTAACCTCATTTTAAGTCGATAATAATATGACCCAGTGTTAAGTGAATGAGAGGGAAACTTCTGAGTATATCCCTGGTGCCTGAGACAGTTATTTTAAATTATTTTCCTAGTTAAGGTTCGGAGTTAAAAAAGAAGAGAATGAAGTATGTTATGTTAAAATGAACAAACAGAAAATGAAAAGAATAAGATGAAATGTGCGACGAGGATGGGAAACTGATGGGAGAACTACAGAGTGAATAAGTAGGATATTTAGTTTTATGAACCCCAGAAACCGTCAGGTGGGCGAATATATAGAAGCGGTTAGCACATTAACGACCTTAAAGAAGTACAACAGTGAAGAGGGTAGAGAAGCTGCGGTGTACGACGACTGAAGCAAAGAAATAGGACAGGAGGTGAAGGGGTAAGTTGTTAGGTTTACAACAACCGTAAAAAGTCTTCATCGCTGCTTCAAATAAGAACACCGACCGCTATACTCGTATTTAGGCTGTGTAGTAGTGAGAAGCTAAGAAAAAATTGAAAGCGTACGCCGACACGGACTAATAATTTACAATATACAATCCCAGTATGGATGTACTGTTACATAATACAATAATAATACTAAGGCGGTATTTTATTACACTAGCTATAATGTAACCCGAGTTTATTACCGCTTAAATTTAATACAAAAGCCCGACAGCGTACCCACGCGCAGATGCACACACAACTACAATATACTAATTCAGCACTCCACAGTGTAACAAAACTATTAACAGAAACAAACCTAAATATATTTCGCTCAAAACAAGATTTAACTCGCAATACCGTTAAAAAAACACAAGTAATAAAATTTATAATATGAAATACCAATAAAACTCAATTAAATTGTGGTATTATTATAATAATGATGCGTTCACACTAACAAATGGACCCTGCACATATAAAACATTTTCAAACAATACCCTGATCAAGTAATCAAATATAATTACAATTAAAAATGAACAAAACATCAAACATCAAACGTTTTTTCCTACTATAAAATAGTTGCTCATAAAATAGGTTTTTGTTTAACCTCCGGAATAACCGTTAAGTTATATCTTAAGAGGATGAGATGAATGAATTGTAGCGTGTGTGAAAAATGCCATGCCTGACCGGGATTCGAACCCGGGACCTCCGGATGAAAGGCCGAGACTCTACCACTCAGCCATGGAGGCCGGCAAAATAGATTATGATGTTATAGGTGTAACATTATAGGTTATAGTACGTTATAGGTATGTTGTTGAAATATGTCTGTAAACCATCGGTTCACAAACAATTATTTTAACCAAAACCTAAAAATATGGTCTACCTACTCCCAAATTATGAAGTCATAAACATACGAATCGGCGTCGTAAAACCTCAGTTTTAGATCAGGGTTTACCAATTGTTATAAATAATGTCTTATGATGTTTTTAATATTATGAGATGAAAGAAATATATGGATCAGTTAACTCGAAATTACTACCAACACAGTTACCAACTGATCCCAATAATAAGATTTTTTATTATAATTCAGCAACAAAACAATGTGTTGGAACGGAACGTAACAAAACAAAAACAGAACCTTCCATGCAGATGATAAAAGGTAGCCGGATAGTTACATAGAGTTTAATTTTAAACTAGATTATTGGCTCATCAACAAAAACCTGAAGATTAATGAAAATTATTTTTTAAGCAACGTTTAATAATACTAAATATATAACCAGGTTATAACAGATATATTTATTAATTTAATAATACACATAATACGGTTATGTAGTACAACAGTAAGTAATAGAAAAGAGTACGCATGAATAATTTTTAAAAACAAAAAAAAAATGAACCTTATTTCTTAACTCCATGAAATGTTTAAATTATAAATTACAAAATTTACTGTTTTATTAAAGAAAATTCACCAAAGTTATTCTCTAAAACAGTTTACCAAAACAGAATAATCAAAAGGAAATCTAAGCTTTAAAAGGTAACTGAATTTACTTTGAAAGGTTATTTACTCTGAACGGTTACTAAGCATCTATTAAATTTCAAAGGACACTACCTGGTTTAATGATTTACATATCTGATTCAGTATGTTATTTTGACCTTAATTTCCAGTAATCATCTCTGAGGTCTTAAATGATAAAATATTAGAAGAAATTGCACACTACTGTCGTGAAAAATTAGAAGAAATTGCACACTACTGTCGTCCTACCCCTTAACTCAACACCTACTGCGCTCTGTAAATCGGCAAAAACGCATGGTTCACATCGAAACCAATGGTAGTAGTTCCATCAGTAATCAATCTGTAAATCCAAAAATTAAACCAAAACAGAAAACACATTAAATTAACTATGAAACTGAAAGTAAACAGATCTTATCATTTTTGGATTTGAAATTAATTCGTAGAGGGAATAAAGTCACTTTTAATAAGTACCGAAAAAATACGCACATCGATAGATATATCATTTTTTTTTTCTTTCTACGTAACATAAAATGGCACCTTCAAAATGCGATGGTTTACAGAGCAAAACGAATACCGCTTGATCTGAAGGCTAATCTGAAAGAGAAAAATTTTATTAACAATGCAATCGTTCAAGAGTTTTATTACAAAAGTCACACTAATGTTGGTCTCCTAATTTATTATAATTTTCCTACTTTATAATCATTTCCTTACAATTATTTTCCTTTATAAGCATCATTTTGATACTTTATAAGAAAAATTGTTTAAAAAAAAAAAACGTAAAAACAAGATATAAATAGTTGAAAAGTTACTTTCCCAATAGTGAAGCAAAAAATTGATTTTTTAACAATGGTAGGTATCAATATCCAGTACCCTTGTTTGAAGCTAAAATTTTTTAAGTCTGTTTTCCCCATACTTAAAATAAAATTATTCAAGGTGGGGATATTAGTTTTATTGCTGTTAAGGCTTACGCTGTGTTTATCTTTCTTGAGATATCCCACCTATTAAAGAGGCGTGCACAAAGAAGTGGTAGGCAATCGGGATTTGGGGTTTAAATGCGTAAGATATTTATAAATTAATCTACGCTTTCCACTGAAAGTGCCTAGAATGATCATCACTATCTACAAGTATTTTTATAATTATTCCAATATGCCAGATAAAAAGATGTATTATAATGTTCGGAAGGCAAGGCTATCGGGAGATAATTTGTCCTCTTATTAATCTCAGAGCCCGGACATCAACCCCTTGCTGCTCGCCATATCGGATATTTAATATTTGTTGGCATTTATATATTTTTTTTTTATTTTAAAATGGACGGGATTAGGGATTGTATCCCGGTCCATTTCAGATCGGTTTTTGAAATATTTTTGATTGGGTTATTCCTTGGGATATTAGACAGATATTTTTTTTTCCCCTCTCCCCGGATCGGACCTCCATTTAAGTATAGCTCAACCCAGGAGGGGGCTGCTTGCTCTGGTGGGTTTTCCGGAGCAGCGAACACAAGGAATGATGATTCGGGTTTCTTTCTCTTTATTTAATATAACACTTTAAGGGTAAAGACACTGAGGACCGGGCTTATTCTCTTTTGTTTTTTAGTTTTCTTCTTTTTTTTTTCTTCTTTTGATGAAGGGTTTCTTCGTTCATTGCTTGAGTTTGTTAACTTGGTATGTTCCTCTTCTAATGAAGTGAGCCCTGCGTCAAGGAGGAGGGCTGATGGAGTCCCCAGTCGCTCATCGTACCCTCACACCTCAGCATGACAGGCCTCCCGAGTGGGGCTGTCCGCTCCCCCCCCCCCCGTCGACGCGGACACCTCCGTTGTCTGTGCAAAGTTCCTTTAATGTCCCGTATTCCTATCGTATTCTTCTTTAGCGAAAATTATCCTCCTCACTACCTCTGCTATATCTCTCCAGGCTTCTTTGGAGGAGAGCATATAGTCGCTTACGTCGTCCGGTGAAAGAGTTGTGATTCTTGACGCTATTCTTTGTGCCTCCCATCTACCGCATTTGAAAAGGGCATGTTCTGCTGTGTCCTCCTCTCGGCAAAAATAGCAGTTCGGGCTTTCTCTCAACCGGAAACGGTGGAGGTAATGGTTGAAGCAACCATGGCCGGTCATGGTTGCTTCATACAGATGGTCATGGTTGCTTGATACAGATATTTGTATCTTTCTCTTCATCACGTCTAGTAAAGTGCCAGTGCCTTTCGGACTAGTAGACCAGTGCATCTGATGGGACCGTAGTTGTGCTATCTGTACGCTAATAATGATAAGACAAAGGAAGGAAGAATAGTGAATCGATATATCTCGAAAGTACTGTTTATTTATGAATTTATATTATTTTTAATGTCTTTGTTTTTATTTAATTTACTTATTTTACATTATTTTTTTTATTTTTTTTTTTTCAGTACTGTCACTGATTAAGGTTGTTCAATTTAAATAATCATCTAGGTTTAGATTTTAATTGAAAAAAATTTTAATAGTTTTTGTAACGTAATAAGCTTATCCCATTAATTACATTACATAGGAATATAAATTGAATGCCTAGGCTGCAAAGGATAAAAATAAAAAATAAACCTTTACAACAAAAAAAAATTTCTAAGTATTGAGAACACCAACACATACCCAAAGTCTCAAAAACATTGGTTACTTTAAGGTTTCGCGAATAAGGGAAAAGCATAACAATAACACGAGATGCAAATTCATAGATATCCGCTTCTCACCCTCAATAGTACAATGAAAGTGAATTTAACACTTTATAAGGTGTCTCGCGATTTAAGGAGCACAATATCGATTTCTTTAAAAATTATAAACCCCTGCAGTACCTTCATCAGAATGTAACTGTCACATGTCAGTAGCATTTTATCAATCAGAAACTATTAAGAAAAATACCCGTGCGATATAAATAAATAATTTAGATAAATAATCAATTATTCGTCAAAAAATTTAATTCTATCATTTTCGTTTAAAGAAACTAGTAAAAACATAATTCCACGCTAAGAAATAAATGGCAGTGTAGATAAAAAATGTCACAGAAGGTATTTTATACATAACTAAAAGAAATAGCTGTATTCGTTATTTAATATATTATTATAACAATTTTCATTTGGTGAGGGGTCCAAATTTTAGAGTGCATCCGTTGCTACTAAACAGAAATTACAATCCATCTCAATCGGTCGACATAGGACTTATTAGTTAACACGAAATACGCAACAGTATCATACAAAGTAAGCGTCAACAGATTTTAATTATATTTTTTTTAATGAAATAAACCTCCAAAAATCTGACTAGAAACTTTTCATTTTGCTTTTAAAAGGAAGCTTTTAAAAAAATATGTAATTATAAATCAAAACGAGTTAAATTTAGGCAGGCTATTCTTGAATTTCAGTAAAACTCTGAAACAAAGCTAATTTTTGTACAAATTCCAAAATTAAATCAGGTAAATATTTATTTTATAACGAATGCAAATACAATCGTACAAAACTAATCTCGTTATAAAACTAACTTAAGTGAAAAGCCGTGTTTTTATGCGAAATATAGCTTAATAACGTCATCTGAAAAAGGAATGCGAGCAACGTTGTATTATAAGGCGCTTAGGAGTAGTAAATTATAGAAAATGTAAAACGTTATCAGGGGAAAAGGAAAAAAAAACAACCCGACAGCAAGAGCCCAAAATGGTTTGGTGCCGGAATGGGACCCATAAAAAGAACGAGTCTTGACTTCAGCTCTTACTCTCCGATGTTAGGAAATGAATGTTTAAAAAGCGAAGAGCGAATGAAAAAGCAAGACGGGGAAAAAAGAGAGAGCGACGGGAAAGAAGAGCAAGTGAAAAGTGTTCGGTCGGGAAAAGTCATCGGTAACCCGCGTTCTAGACCTACTACAGGCTAGCAGTCTGGGAAACTTTGGAGCGATTAATTTCCCAACAACACCGTAGGTCACACCGCAAGTGCCACCTACACCGCACTTTCCTGCCTAATTAATCCATTTCTCTTTTTTTTTCATTCCATTATAGAACAAATCTAAGCTTTCTTTGTCAATTAAAAAACGCTCGTTTGCAATAAGAGACTGAAAGAAACGCTAAAGTAGTTTTTTTTTTTTTTTTTAATATATCATTCGGGAATAAACTTCATACTACGAACTTTTTTTTAAACCAAAATAGTCTCTTTTCTTCTCCTAAACGTAATTAAGGTATAATTAACTACGCTAATATTCAACTGTTATGAATTGATATTACCAAACCGCTCGTGTTGCAAAGGTATCTTGAGTTATTAAGGTAACATTTTACCTTAAATAGATGCTTAGTTTTAGTCTTCAAAGAGCTATCTATCTAATTAGTCCGCTAACTTATAATGTCGACATACAACTAGGATCGATTAAATATATTTTTAAAAAACTCGCTCTTATTATTAAGATCTGTGAGAAATACAATAAGCAAAATATTTTAATGAAATTTTACAAATATAAATTCATCAGATGATTAATAATTTCACTTCAAATTTCAGCAAAAACTGCCTTTAATTTTAAAGAAAAATAGTGCAGAAATAAAAGCGCGAGGTCTAATATCTTATGTCACATATCACTGAAGAGTCCAAATCAAGGAAACAGATGATAACGTTACAAAATTGTAATCGGCTTCATACTGACAACTTCATGTAAACATAGTTTTTTTTTTCTTTTTAGCCTCCGGCAAAAAGAATAAGGTTCTTCAGAGGATGAATGAGGACGATATATATGAATGTGAATGAATGATGAACAATCTTAGGCCATTACTGAATGTGTGTTTAATTGAACCCCAACCACTAAAGAACATGGTATCCACGATCTAGGATTCAAATCCGTATAGAATTAACTGCCTTTACTAGGATTTGAACCCTAGAACACTCGACTTCGAAATTAGCTGATTTGCGACGATGAGTTAACCACTAGACCAGCCCGGTGGGCGTTAGCTATAACCTGCAAATACAATAATATCGTTATGACTTCACATTAATAAACCAACCCGGTGGGTTCATGTCAAGGTACTGAAACTTTTTTATTATAAAAAAAAAGAAACTTACGGTATGAAACGATTACTTGTTAGGCGTTAACTTGATCTAAATTATTTAACAGTCGCAATATAATAAAAAACTTATGGTGAAGTTTTTATAACTTTTATTTCTTTTCAAATTTTACTCAATTCAGAAATGCATGATTTATATTTAAAAGAAACTAAACTTTGAATGCACTTTCTACTTATAAAATATTATATTGCTCTAATATATTGATTGTCAAAATGGGCGCTACCGCTGTCTGAGGAACTGGGGAAAACGCTGAAATTGTTCTAATTGTAGTCGTAATTACGATTGGCCTCTAATGATATGCGTGCGGGCTCAAATGTTGATATACAAGCATGACCATTCTTATGTTGGTCATAGGAGAAAACTCTCTCTTTCTCACACACACACACACACACACAAGCGTGCGCTCGCACAGACTCTATCGGATAGAGAATGAATATAGATAGAACATTTGATTAAGTATGTGTAGCAAAACTACGTAGAAATATTTCAATTTACATCATCATGACATCATGTATGTATACTACCTTAAATAAAAATTATTGTTATAATAATAATAATACTAGTAATATAATACACTCTGTAATAAGATGACAATCATAACTATTAGTGAAGTAAGTTCAACATAACAATGAATTCCAAGATAGTAAAAGTATTTTATCAAAGGTACTGTGTCAGTTCAGTTCACGTTTTTGTAATGCCTTGTTCAGTTAAGATTTTTTTCTCTTTCTTTCCTCATTAATTCATACAATTTCCTCTTTTTACATTTGTTATGTACATATTTTTTCAGCGTTTTTTATTTACATCAACTATATTATACAAATGGACGATTCAATAAAATATTATCTTAATATTCTCTTAATAATACTGTAATTATGAGCAAAATTAAATTACTTTTTTTTTCTTACTGCATCCGTCTTGCACACTTAAAACATTTAAGGTACAACAAAAAAATGGAACAATTTTTAATAATACTGGAGCCCTTATCAACTGAGTGCGGCAATATTATCCAAATTAAAATTTGGCATGTTGACGACCACGACCGGCTCAAATTAGATAAAGGATATACTATTTACAAATCTCTCACGTAAGTTTTTGTGGGAACCGTAACTGTTTTCGAAAATTCAGTTGACTGTAACTAATTTTGAGGGTATTTATCAGCAACCTATAGGCTGTATAAAATAAAAACGTGATTTCTGTAGTTTTATCGACATATGTAGTTAGATAGCATCTCTAACCAGTCTACAAAAACTGACTGCAAAAGTTGAGCGAGGGGCGGTTTGACGGTCGGGATTTCTTTTGTAATAGTGATTTTAATTTTTTCTGTAATTTGCAACTGAGAAAAGTTTTAAAGCGTGGATGAAATACGTAGTGGTTGTGAGCCCGGTGTCTATTGAAGCACAATACTAATAGAAAAAACTTAAGTTTAACAGAACCGACTGCATTTCCTGTTAACCTAGCGTCTCGGTTGAACTATCTATAGATTAATTCAGTCACAATTTTTTTTGTAAAATGGGGACTCAAAAATAAACACAATTACACATCTATTTCGATATTATCTGTATATCTAAATTTCTTGAAAGTGTTAAAGATCGATTAGTAGAGTATTTCAAAGTAGAATTCTATTTTATTAAGAATAATTTGGGATTCATGATTGACATTCTCTTTCAATTTGTTAACACATCAATTACAAGATGCCAAATCGCATAATTTATAATTATCTTTTTTTTAATTTTATAAATTATTATAAAATCATCTTCCGAAGAGTACAAATGATAATTTATACAGAATGATTCCAAATTGTAAGGCAATCTCTCGATAGATGGTTCTATGGCCAAAAATAAGAAAAACAGTTCATATAAATATAGGTCAGAAAACAATAGTTCGTTAGCGAGTTTCGGCTTACGAAGCATTTAGTCCTGGCTCTCTGCTCCCTGTGTGTAATTAAACCGTACTAAAATTCTCGGGGTACAAATCAAAGGGTAAATTTTATGCTTCCTTATAGTTATTGATAAAAGAAATTAAATAAAGTGAAGTCCCAGACCTCTATCTCCTTTAGGTTTTAGGAAAAACGGGGTAAAACATGAAAACGTTCTGTGGGAAAATATACTTTTTAGAGTTTAACTTTCTAGTTAACTTTGTACAGAATTTAATTCTGAGAAAATTGATGAAATAACGTTTATTAAAATTAAACAAAACTTGGAAAGTTTAACTTTAATCAGAAACTAAACTCACAAACTGGATAGGAAAAGTGATACGATTTTAAACAGAACAATTTTTATCAATATTTAAACAGCATAATTTAAATGAAAACAAATAGAAAACCTATGAATAACAGAAAAGAATGAATAAAAAACAGATTTAAAAAATAAAAATCACATACTTTTTGGTATTTTTCTACAGATTATTAAACATCAAAATTGTTACTTGATAAAGCTACAAACACTTTTTCAAAGAAGTTGCTCAATGTGGCCGTCATTCCGTTCAATGTCTAGATCAGCTCGGCGAATCCTTGCTAGTAGGGCACATAAAAGCATCATTATGTTACGTGGAATGGGTATAATTGTTGCTTTCGTAACGTTCGCCACACACTTGATGCGACACATGAAAGCGATGTGACAACCATCACGTGCTTGAGCAAGGAAATAACTGTACCGCAATCAATACTTTTCTTCAGCGTTGGCATTTCTCACACTAGTTCACGATCAGCATCGAATTTGTGGTTTAAGCATACGGTGCTTTTAGAACTCGCCTTTTCAAAACCTGAATTGTTTTACAACCCAGTACTCTTCGATCTTGGTAATTTTCCCAGAATCCACACACAGTAGCCAATCCGCTTTTATTTCCTTAACTATAAATTAAAAAGTCCATCAATTCTCCAAATGAAAACAAATTTGTAATGGGAAGATTCCACTGGGAAAACTGACCCCGAACAAGAATAGCACAAACAGCTCAAACAACATCAATAAAAGCTCTAATTAATATTCAAATACTGACACTAAACTTAATGATCAGCTGTTATTGCCAACCTATGAAAAAATAAAAATGTTTAATGTTTTAGAAGAATGTCTTACAAATTATTTTTTTTTTTATAATTCATTCAAGTTGAACTTTTCAAATTTTTGTTTAATTTTAATGTCATGTACATCAATTTTCTCAGAATTAAATTTTCTACAAAGTTAATTAAACATTTTTGTTAGTTTATTGGTTAAATTAACAAAGTAATTTTATTCCGAGCATAAAAAACTGTATTTTCCGACGAAACATTTTCGTGTTTTGGCCCGTTTGTCTTAAAAACTAGGTGAGATAGAGGTATGAGATTACTTTTATTTAATTTCTTAGATCAAAAACCATAAGGAAGCGACCAAGTTTACGCCTCGATCTGTACTCTAAGAATTTTAGGACGGTTTAATTTCATAAAGGAAGCAGAAAACAGGGCTTAATGTTTTTCGAACCGAAATTCACTAACGAACTGTTTTCTGACCCACGTTTAAATAAAATTTTCTCTCACTTTTGGCTATAGAATCATTTCCCAAGAGATTGACATGCAAATTGGAATCATCTGTATAATCGGATTAAATTACGTACAAAATATTCACGTGATCAGTTTTTTTCTTTTCAATTGCTTGAAGTTTTTCTACTGTTATACTATGTTGTTTCGTTTATTTAAACCTTGTTTGACTTACTACATTTCCAAAGGTAAAGTAAACAGCTGCGTTTCTAATTTTTATCGAACTTAAATCGAAAGCTAGATTAAAAAAAAAACTTAAAAAAAAAAATAAAATTTGATCTTTATGATTAATTCTTTTATTAAAATTAAGCTACTATTTCTATGAACAACAATCTATTTGTTTCATCTTCATACTCCAATCAAGAAAATCATATTTTAGATATATTAGATAGATATATTCATTCGACAGAAACAATTGGGTATACGTTTTGATAAAAAAAAAATTGACAGGTAAACTTAATTTGTGTTTTCCACGAGGCTGAAAATCATTTATTAAAGTTGTTTGGGTTGAGGAAAGGGACTGGGAATTGAATCTCTTTACCCTATCGTCACAGTTAGCTCGCTTTTGAATGAATTGGTATTATGTAAAGTGCATCGATTTAAATCAATAGCTAAGATTTCGCTAGTTAGAATTTTACTTCGTGTGCAAGCTGATGATATTCAGATTGTTGGCTGTATCGTACAGTGTTTGGCGACGCAGTATATGTTTTGTCAGGATATTCCCCGACTGATCTAATGCCTCTTACATCTGAATGAATATATGAAAATAACTAATACGTAGGTAGAAATAGCAATTACTAGAGCAACATAATATGAAATAATACAATTATGGAAGGAAAGGTGCTGTTCTTGATAGGTTTACGTATCTAAGAGATGGGTGGGCAGGTGTTTACAGAAAACTGCGTCCTCAATATTTTTTACTAATATAGAGAGAAAATAAATCGCCTAAATTTACACTTGTAATTCGCAAAGAGAAGGCGTAAATTACGAAAATGTTTCAGAAAATATTTTCTGTTACAAGTTTTATGGACTTCAGTTTCCAGAATTAAGTCAAAACTGTACTAAATCTGTGCTCAAGGGATAGATCATATAACTATTGCTTAAAGCAGTTCGAAATTCAAGTGTCAACAAGTTTAATTTCAACAATAGTTAATATTATTTAAAAGCATTTCATTTTCAAGTTTTTGTTTTGTTTTAAATTTCGTGATCAAAAAATACCTCAATTAAAAGGAACATCTCTTCTCCCTCTTAAGTTTTTAAGACATTATTTTAAGCAATGGTAGTAGTTAATCTTATAATTTTCATAAAAAATTGATTTCGATCTTCTAAAGACGCCACCAAATTATTTATAAAAATTACCCCCCATAATTTATAATACCATCGTGTTCGAATTTGAAAGCTCACAAAGAGGTCAATCGCATTGAATCGTATCAAATTGAAATAATTATATTACTACCATATTAATCATAGCGCTACTGAATCATAAATAACTGTTAGTTTAACTTACATATACGACCCAGTCCTTCGGATTATGTGCATTTGTTCCACACACATACAGTCTTGTACCATCACCGATAGGTGTCACCACTCGTACATGATTTCTACACTCGAAGTGCTGTAACAGAAAAACAACAAATTTAGAAAACTGAACACAGATGAAATACAAAGAAAGAGCTATTCTGAATGGATGATGAAAAAAATTTCAAAACAAGCAAATGTTCAAAAACCGTTCACCGAAAACTCTTTTTGAAAGAAAGGAATGTATAAAAATTGTTTTATTCGTAGAAAAAATAAAATCTTTCTAAGAAAAAAGGGCCTTAATTTGCATGCAAAAATTTATCCATGACGTAATATTGTTCAATTCAAAGAAGATATAATTTTTTTAATTATAAAATATATATATTCAATTAATTCAAATTCTCCGTAAAATCCTTAGTTAATTATCGTCTTTAAGAGGCAAATGTTCATCCAGTCAATTCGTCGTCGTATCTGCAATAGAACTTCTCGATATCACTGCATATAGAAAGCATATGTGTGGTGGATACTCGTATTTTTGTTTATTTATTAACAAATTATTAATTTTATTTGGCTACACCTAACCTACTTGGAAACTAAATCTATTTCTACTGGAATTTATATTTTATGTAATATCATGATTCTTTAGGATAACCAAAATGACAAAGTGGGATTATCCCTGCATTATATTACAATGTTTATAAGTGTCTATTTATTTATATATGTTTCATGATCAACACTACTCGTAGTGTATTCACTGAGAGAAATTCAGTGAAATATAAAAATGAAAATAAAATACGGAACATATATATATAAAGGTGAATTAAAGCAAACAAAAGATATGGCGAATGCCTGACATGTACTACGTTATAGGGGAACCCGGCAAGCGATGACCAGGCGAATAGTTCAAATAACAGAACTGCAATACGAGTAGAAAACACAGACACACACACACAAAACGCTGAAAGTTTTAGCGACCTCGGGGAAGGACAAAGTTGGCAATCTGCCCCGATCTGGAGAGAATGATACACTATAGCGCCACTTTTGCGACTATAACACCCCTCTCGTTTTCTCTTTCTCGTGTCCTTCGTTTTTTTTTTTTTTTTCATATGATCCCACCTCTCTCCGTTTCTTACTCCAGTCCAGTCAAATTAATCTCATATCTACCGCAATAAAACAAAATTTTTTCCAACATTCTTTCTTACTCACAACGTATATATCAACATTTTTACCGCTTTGCAGAGCAATTTCATGGCACATAGGAAAATTAAATAACAAAGAATATTTACTGAACTAGCAATAAACCGGTTCGCCGTGATGTATGAACAAAATTATAAAGCTTACAAATCAAATTAAGTTTAATTATCAGTGGTTTAGAATATGCAGAATAACTATGTCGATAAAATAATTAGCAAATCATTAATTTTTGTTATCTAACTTTAGTATTTTCAAGTAATAAATAAAATCAATGAACACTTTATATAAGGTTAAATTCTAGAAGTTCGATATATCATAAGTAGATGATTAGAAAAATCCCTATCAGTCATTACTACAGCTACTCCGCAATGCTGCAAAGCTGGATCAAATTTAAGAAAATGTAGTCATACTCGTGAACATTTAAATATACTTTTGTAATCGTTAGGATAAACAGATTTTTTTTTCAAAAATTATGGACTTATAGTCCACTATGTTCTATAATAAATTAGTTAAAGCTTACACTCTAAATCAGGAATAAATAAATGCCAATTTCATCTACAGAATTTTTTGAATAAATATTAATCCAACAGAGATATAAGCAATTAATTTTTGTTTAATATAAAAAGTTCTTAAACATTAGCCTGTGAAAATAAAATTAACAACTGAAAATTTGTATGGCGAGTAAATATGCTCTGAAACTAATTACTTTAAATGACAACCCGGACCAAATATATAAAATACAACATACAAAAATCAATCAAGACGAACGATGCTTTCAATCACTTTTACGGCCACGGTATTCTGCGTTTCTGACGTCTACTGTGTTATTGTTTAATATCTTGACTTAGGAAAATGAAATATAGGTTTTTAGAATGTGGAGGAATATTAATTTTGTGTATCGAATTTCCTGCGTATGCCTTCTTATATAAGAATGCATATTCAACGGGAGCAAATTAAGTCACTGTCGAACCCACAGCTTAAGTCTTCCATGTGCAGAGTAGTGGCTTCGATTTCATTTATATTTAAAAAAAAAAAAAAAAAACATTTGAACAGATGATTATTATTACCGCTAAATGAAACCAACTTAAATAAAATAAGGTATACATAAAGGCGTTATCTACTGTTCTTTGATTAAGATATATCTAAGATTTCCTTGTTGGAGAAAAACGATCAAGCAGGAGTACTTAAATCTATATTTATAAATACGATTCCTAAATGACGTATAATTATAACCTACCACCAACCCACCCACCCACTATCAACACACATCAATCAAATGTTCGAGCAATTTATTTTACTGTAACGATACGTTTTTCTACCTTTTTCCTAAAAAAATAACTTTCATGAGACTACAATAAACATAACGATCCACAACGCAGTAAAACCGTTTCACAGCGGGGATGGTAAGGATATGGCCGACGAAAAGAAAGAGTTCCGGCCAGTCAGAAAGAAGGAAGTGAGATGAGACGATGCGAAACCGTTCCAGTTCCGGTCACAAATGCACCCTTCAACCGCCTTTTAGTAGCCACTGCTACAATAAAGGAAACAAGATAGGGCAAAGTATAATTTTCCATCTAACGATACATAAAAAGAAACACAGCAACTCAGAATATTCGTTAACCACACTTATATTTGTAACTGATATCTTTCATAAACCAATGTTTGCAAAATTTTTATAAAAAATTCATCAGGGATTCAATCCTGTATTCATGGAAATTAACAACACAAAATGTATTAGGTATTTTATGTACAACATATTGAAGAAATTATTTTTAATAATAGATTTCTACTATTTTTTTTTTTACAGCTTTTATATACAAGTAATGAAGATATTTGTATCATAATCATCATTTGTAACACCTAAATTTAATTAGGAAAGCAATTACAATAATAGAAATTTAATAAATGTTTACTAAAGTGAAGAGAAAAGAGAATAATTTCCGCCATCAGTTCTATCTGAACAAGCCTATTTCTTAAAAAAACACTTGTTTTCTTTATTTCAACTGGAAATTAAATAAGTTATAATATGTTACCGTCAATAATAAGAACAGAAATAAAAGATTAAATAACACAAATGAAACAATAAAAAGAATTACAAAATCTTTTTTAACCTTCCAATCAATAAAAAATATTTCACAAAATATTTTCACAGTAGAATATAATATGAATTAATAAATTTATACTAGTGAAGTATTATAGTTGTTTTATTTGTGTTGAATTAGCTTTTAGTTAATATCTTTTTCTTACATTTTTTTTTTGTTCTGTGTGAAGAAATTAAAAAAAAACTTCAATCTTATTGAAAAATAGAAATTTTTTCAAAATAGTACTAGTGAATACATGTGAATACAACCTAAGGTAACCATAAAAATTTTTATTTTTACAGGATCCTTTTGTATCGAGCTCATAAACAATAAAATCAAATACCGTCATATTTTTTAACTGCCTCCAAAAATTCTTGAGACATTCGATTGCATGTCTCAAGACATGTTGCAGTCTAGAAATCACTATTTGCTGTTTCATTAAGATTAACAACTACTCCACATAACGATCTATTAGCTATTCGGGTACAAAATCTTTACAGAAGGATTGTTTCTTTTGAAAAAAAAACTCGATATGTTCACTGAGCAATGTTCAAGGTGCTTCTATCGAAGTAATGAGATGTGGAACAGCCCTAAATTTGTCTGATTAATAAAATTCATAAAAAGAGTTAAGTTTCAACAACTATCTCGCTGAGGTAAAGAGAAGAGAAATTCTTCCCCAGGGAACGCACATTATTTAATATATTATTATCGTTTATTTACACTAAAGAGCATATAGGTCCATCAATACAACCGAATGGGAAGCCGCATTCTGGTGCCACGCACGAGCACATTGTCATCATGAAAGAAGTTTCGCTTCCATATTCTTTCCTAAGTGGAAGCTGGGCAGGGTAGGCGAAAAGCCTAAAATTAGAATCATCTTCATCACCCTTGACATATTTTCCATTATTAAAAAAATGAAATTCTATACCTTATTCACCAGGTACTGATGTCGTATACTTGTGTAAATTACGATGTAAGGCTCTTATTGTCTTCCTTTGATTTAACCTTTTTCAGCCGGCCTTTGAAGTTTATAATAGTGAATCGTAGTGTTATCATGAAATTCATTAATTTAAGTTAATCAAGCGGTTTAAAACCGAAGGCGCCATTACACTGTTGCTATAACTATTTTACCGATTACTGTTAAATATATCTTTAAAAGAGTTAGTCTCAATTAGAAATCGAAGGGAACACTGCTGAGTATAAGCTGCGTTACGAAGCAGCTAAACGAGTTAAGTTGACATTTGGAAATAAATCAGTTTCGTTTTCAATACCTGCTAACATGAGAAAACTATAGACAATAATAGGTTTACTTAAAACAAGATTCGTTACTGTTGATACGGCTACTTGGAAAATTCTGTCACTGAAGGAAATTATCATAAACTTCTACCGCATTCCAGCACAATCATTTAAATACACATAATGTATTTAATATTATATTAGGTATTAGACACGCATGAATAAAAATTAAGATTATTTCAGAATAACAAATTCCATTCACCTATACTTAACAATCATAACAGACTTATAAATCAGTCAGAAAAATAAATTTATTCTTTAAATTTTCATACTCTTCAGTATAACAGTTCATTAACATGGACGCTGTAGTGATTAGAGGTATGTGTGATATGGATTTTTTTTTCAGTCCGTATCAACTTTTTCTGTAAAGAGATTTGGATATTTTGATCAAGTTGGCTGTAAAAATAATATCTTTTTCAACATAGTATTGAAAAGATACGATAAACCTTGTATCACGTAATCACGTACAAATGAGCAATTCCAAATTAAGACAATCTTTTTTAAATATTCAAAAAAGCTTTAATATGACCTCTTTAATTAAAGTTAAGTCCTCACCCGAATATGGTATTTACACGAACGGCTTCCGAAAATGGGCTTTGTAAAATGTTATCAGTATTATTGGAAGAATTTTTAACGCAAGCCAGACGTAGGCTATATCATCAACTTGTACTGAATTATTCTGCTTGCGATTCCAGTTCCGTTTTGTGTTCAGAGAAAAAATGTGCAGACATAACTATTACTCAGGAAAATAATCTGTCATCGAGTAATCAGATGCACATGTGACGGGGTAGTGCTTAGTGACTTTTGGTTAACCTTTCTCCTGATAAGTAACATTGCTATTCAATCACAGAACTTAAAATATTTCAATTACTATGGAATGCTGGCTTAAAAATCTCTTTTAACACTCTCATTAACGTACACTGATCCCATTGCGATATGAATTTGTCAGCTTTCGTCAAAAAGAGATTAGGAGAGCAGGCTGATGAAAACTTTGTATATGGCTGGACGGATTGGCTTATCTTATGTTAACATATTTGTATTAAGTTTAATTTCTTCTATTCACATATTTTTTATAATTTAAAAATGAAAAAAATTATTAAATAGGCTGTGGCATGGAGCCATCTTGTTTACTAAACTTAATAAATTATGAACGAAAAGGTTATGTT
>JAAAKQ030499237.1:6128-16547 GCA_010016005.3 Zanna intricata | reverse complement strand
ATTTCTTCGATGACCGGATAATCTCTCGTCGTCTATGGTCTTCTCATTCACCGAACCTTATTCCTCCCGATTTTTACTTAGTGCTTTTTGGAAGACAAAGTGTAATCAAACAGTCCGCACACAACTGATAAACTTAAAAAAAATATTGAGGAGTGTGTATCAAATATTACTGCTGCTACACCGAAATAGATCGCATACAATGTAAGAAACTCATTGATGCGTGCATTGAAAATCATGGTAGCACTTATTTGCCAGCACTTTTTGCAAATTTGTTAGTAATACTTTTGTAAATATTAAAATTAATATTATTATTTTATAAATTAATAAAAAGACTTTCTAAAAAAAAACAATTTGTTGTCATTTGGGTTGCATGACTTTACGATTACCCGTTATTTATTATTTATTTATTTTTTTGAATAAAAAATTATATTTATAAGCAATTTTTATGTTTATTAGTCTTTGAATCTCCATGTTGAACCATGAACTCGTTGACAATATCTTTTTATTCAGAAATCATTCATATTCGCCCGAACCGAATAAACAATAATTTCAAAGTAGAACTAAAATAATAATTTCAAAGTAAAGAAAATAAAATTTCTAAACCTTTTGAATCATTTTTTTTTTTTATGATTAATTCACTACATACTCGTAGAAATGTGGAATGAAAATAATTTAGCGTATGAAAAAACCCCATTTGTGACTGGGGATCTTCCGGATAAAAGGCCCTTTGCACAAGAGGTTATTGCAAATTATCACTAACCTTAACCTAAAATCTTATCCCATTCTAGAGATAATTTATTTGCTTAACATCTTAAGCAAATAAATTAAGAGCATCCTCTTAGCTAAAAACAATTAACACAAACATGTGTTAATTAACTCAAGTTTTCGCTTGAAGGACCTCGAAAGATTGTTTTTGTCTTATCTGCATTTTCTAAATTATGGTTGAAATTATTTCCATTAAAGATAATCTGTATATGTTAATTTTTCGATCTTTAAGAATGTTAAAAATTGTTAGTAAAATAAAATCATTTTCTTTTTTTTTAAAGTGATGCATCAAACTATTTTTTTTTTTATTAAAACAGTGCTGGTAACTTTAAATTTTAAAAGTTTTTTTTATATAAAACATAATATCCGCTTTTTATTCTAGAAGATTGTAATATTAAAATGCAATGTGGTTTTTAACTGTACGGAAACATCTGGGTTACAATCCCTTTTACAGTATGTAAGTTTCTAAATATAGCATAAAATCAGCTACTTTGTATTTTCACATCGTTCGCATTGCTTATTTTTTCAATTTTATGGTGTAATTTTTTTTTTTTTATAAAGAATATCTTTTATACTGTTCAATGAACCTGGAGTATATTATTCCATGTACGGTATGGGGTATGTTATTTCATTTATTAATTTTTTAAAGTAGTTATAATAAACAGATTTTTTTTTTTATATTTCAGTTCAGCATAATTTACCATTATAAATTTTTCTTTACTCAACTATTCCATAATGTTACTCATTTTCAGTATATTTAAGAAGATAAAAATATTTTTTCTTTTTTTAAATTCATAAATATTTTATTACATCTAAAATGAAACTTCGATCTTACAAGAAGATATGTTTAATATCTATATTTATGAATAAAACATCCGAACAAATACTACTTACCATTCAATACAATAAAAGAACTAAATATGTTGGTAATTTATTTAAGTATTAGGCAAACCATGTAATATTGATCATGTCACTTTGAATATTAGTCTGAGGATTGTTTAAATCCTTTGTTTACGAATTATTCGTATTTCTTCTGAACGCATTACTTTTACATTGCTCTAAGGTTTTGTACGATAAACAAGTGAATAAAAGTCCTGAAAATGTCGAAACGAAAATGTAATTCATTGACAGACACTGATAAACTAAAGTTATTGTCTTTTTATGATAAAGGAAAGTCGTGTGATGGACTGTGTACGGAGTTTATTGTACTGAAGCCTACTCTATACAGAATAATTCAAAACGAGGAGAAAATTCATTTTCGGTTTGCTAAAGGGAAAGGATAACTAAAACGAACGCGATCAGTAGAGTATCCTGAACTTGAAAAATTTCTGTCAACATGGATATAGTAAGGTATGTAATAAAAAAATTCCAATAAGCGGTCCGATGATTAAATAGAAGGCTCAACAGTTTGTTAGTAAGGTCCATATTGATAATTTTTGTGGCAGTAACGGGTTATTGGAGGGCATGCAGGAAGACCTTCCAGCACGTTATTCCTCCAGTAACATCTTCACTCCCGATGAAGCGGAGTTATTCTTCAAGTGTTTTCCCGATAAAACTTTATATAAAGATCAGCCTTGACATGGTGGGAAACTTAGCAAGATCGGATCCCTGAACTTTTGTGTGCCTTTCTAAATGGAACAACTTTTATTTTAAACTTGATTGTTTGGGAAACTGGGTAAATGGAAAACCTCTTTAAGTGAAAAAAAAAAGCTATCAACTGATGCTCTTTACGTTATTTAGAACTGGAATTTTCTGTTTGGTATGACTGACTCAAACCAAACGAATAAAATTCGAATTTAAATTTAAAAAGTACAGTAAAGAAATGTCAGTTATTATATAATTGAAATGCTCTTTATACTTTTATTTTTATTTTTTATAAAAATAAATTTCAAATGTTTGAATTTTTTTGTGTTTATTCTATTTTTATTTAATAAAACTAATTTTGAGGATTGAAAATCGGTCGCTTATTTTGCAGTTAATTTCAAAGTTTTTACCCATTTAATTAATTTACCCGATATTTCTATTTAATTCGAATATAAATATGGAAAAAATATACTCATTTCTAAGCAGGACTGACTGCAGAGATCATTATTCAATAAAAATTGCCAGTAATATACATTGCAGTACGCTCCAAAGTTCTAAACTTGGTTACTCATGGGAGTTCATTTAACGCGGCTTTGGCTGTTGGAACTTTTTATGTTACTTCGCAAGTTTCAGTTTCAAGGATGCTTAAATTCCAGAATGTAAAGTATTGACACGTTATCTAAAAGAAATACTAAAAAAAAGATGATCCCCATTTTATTTTATACATACGATCACTAGATGTTTTTGGTGATATATTTCAAATTTACGTCTAAATTCATTAGTATTATATAATATACATTTGTTTCGTGAAACCTTTGTTGCTTCTTTTAATTTATTTTACAATTTCATTATTTGGTACATGAATTGCCTTCTTTTAAGAAGAAAAAAACTTAATTTCTAATCATTAACTACTTTTAACGATTTTTATTTTGTTCGTTTCGTAAGACTCAAACGGAGTTAGAAAGGAGACGAAAATATATGTAGAATTTATATTTTCTGCCAACCAAAATATTTATTTGTATGGAAAATTAATTTTGTACAAAAAACAAAAATAAATAAGCATGAAACCATAAAAAAACTGTATATGTATTTAAAAAAGGGTTTAAAGCATGTTTAAATGTTAAAAAGTAATAACTTAGCATAGCTAATCAAAGAATTAAAGTAGATCTAATAAATGAATTTTTGATTATTTAAATCCGCATCCATTTTGTATTATTCTCTAGTGAATTCGAGCGAGTACAACAGATTACAATACTAGTAATATAGTCATAATATAGGATGCATGAAGCTGACAGCTGATTTACTCGTATTATTAATGTTTAAAGCTATTAGTCACAGTTTCAAAGTATTATTTCTCATCTATAGTTAAACTAAATTTTCTTCTTCGCAACTTTTTTCTGATAAAAGTAACTGGAAATTATAACTGATTGTGATAAGTAGCCTGTAAGTTTATTTTTGTATAATGATATTGTATCGAGCCGTAAGACCGAGGCCAATGCCTGGAAGTACAGACAATTACTGGGGGTCCAGATTGAATAAATCTGAAAAAATGTTTAAAGATGAGAATTAAATAAAAATAAATAAGCATGAAACTATAAGAAAACTGCATAGCAATTTAAAAACGGGTTTAAATTTAAATTTTAAGGGTTTAAACTTCAATAATGTTTAATAAAGTTTATTAAACTGTAATAAAAAAAAATTTCCTTTTGGCACCCAGCTAGGGGGAGATAGATTTACCGGTGCTAAGTATGGTATATAAAAGATTTCTACCTTTAAGTTAAGAAAAAAAAATTACTCAATATGACAAAGGTTGCATGTGAAAAAAGTTTCACATGTTTAGCATACGAGAAGCCCCATCTTACAATTCCAGCAATTCTTCTCTTGCCGTAAGGGTTGATCATATCAAAAATTGTTACATACAAAAGTTTTAGGTAATGTTTAGAGGACTTATGACCACTTTAAATCGATTATACACTGTGCCTATTAAATGAGGTATGGTTGTTTTTGTCTTCGAAACTCCATTTTTTCCCCTCCTTGGGCCAATGGTTGGTGATATCAAAAAACTTTACTTGGATGAGTTTCAGGTCCTTATTCAAAGATTAGTAGGAACTTTAAAGGAATTCAATATTTTACTTAATAAGAAAGTTATATGTTTTTTTCGAAAGAGCGCCCCATTTTCCATCTCATCGTCCGATTTTATCCATTAACGAACTCGACCGAGACT
Organism: Zanna intricata; assembly: GCA_010016005.3. Classification (NCBI taxonomy): domain Eukaryota; kingdom Metazoa; phylum Arthropoda; class Insecta; order Hemiptera; family Fulgoridae; genus Zanna; species Zanna intricata. Next base: position 11,974 of record JAAAKQ030499237.1, on the reverse strand, counting down.
CTGGGTCGTTATATTTTATTCATCAATTTGAAAGTTATTGGCGCAAAATTCCGGTAGTTATTGTGTCCACAAGAAAGTGAAATATATATACAAATATAAACTGACGGTGGTTTTGGGGTCTGGGGGATATGAAACGCGAATATATGTCGAAATTTTTCGGAAATCGAATCATGGTACCCATTACAATAGGTAGCTTTCTTATGAAATCTACGTAAAAATATACTTTTTAACAAAAAGAAAAGAAAACTTTTGAATAAATTGTGTCAAAATTAACTCCACGGACTGGAATATTAATTGTTTAAGAAATACTATTTTCTAATTCACACAGGAAGAGAAAGAAAGAAAGAGAGAAAGATAGATTTGATTAAAAAATACTTTTATAATATTAATAATAAAAATCATTAGTAAAAAATGTACTGCCAAACTAATTTTCGAAAATTAAATAGTTTCTGGCCCACCGTACATTAAAATAATGGAAAAGATCCATATATATTTTTAAATAAATAAAAGAAAAAATTCTAAAAATCAAATTCAAAGTATTTTTTAAATAATATTTTCATTTTTAAATTTTAATTATTTATTTTCAAATGTTACTTATTTTAAAAATCTTTAACAAAGTTATTTAAGAATATCCCAGTCATTGGTTGATAGCATTCTGTTCCATATCAAATGGAACAGAATGCTACCAACATAACTGTAACTTTGGCACAGTGTGCAATAGTAATTTGAAAACCTATTACAGATAATAAATTACCTTAAAGATAGTGTCAAAAAAAATAAAAATGGGATTATTAAAGCCATAAGCCATAAATCTACATATAAAACAAAAGTTACATTGTTATAGTAATATTTAACACTATGAGACAATGCCTCACAGTAATTTCAAATTAGTTAATATCTCTAAGAAAGTATCCATGATCACCAACAAATGGAAAACAAGAACAAAACCATTACAAAGAATTACAAAGTAAAAAAAAAGAGTTTATTTATTTACAAAGTCAATGCAATGTAAATGTATAAAACAGTTTAATTGTTATCTATAATTTCATGGTTTTTTCTTACCTACTACATATATTATTATTATTTTTTTATGTTTTTCACTATAGTTGTTATTCAGATCTTGTGACAGGTATGTATCAAGTCACACATTGTTCTATTGTAGGAAAATCCTGACTATTGCAGTTGTTTTAAGATTTATGACTTTCTGTATGATGGCATGAATGTTATGTATGTTTCTAATCTCTTCAGGAAACATGTCATTGTTTTTGCTATTACCTCTGCTACTAATACTATGACCAATACTCTTGTGTTATTAAGCTGTGTTTCCACATTTCTTTCAGCTCTCCTGTAAGAGGAATATATTTTTCTGTTTTCTGTCTTTCTTTTAATAATAAATTTATTGTTTTTCAGTATAGCAATAGCCATTGTGTACATATGTTCTTGTGATTTCTTGATTAATATGAGGTCTGGTCTATTACATGTAACAGTTTTGTCTGTGAGTTTTGATCTATCACAGTATAGTTTGTAGTTAACATCCTCTAGTGTGCTTTTAGATAAGTACTTGTATATACCGGTGTTCTTTGTGGGTTGGGTTTCAATTAACCACACTTCTCAGGAGAGGTCGACCTGAGATTGTACAAGACTACACTTCATTCACATCATCCTCATTCATCCTCTGAAGTAATACCTTATGGTAGTTCTGGAAGTAAACAGATAAAGAGAAGAAGTGTAGCATGTGGATTGTGATAATTCCATATCTAACTACAAGTTCTTGGTGAATTATTTTTCTCCTTTTGTGTCTTTCAGTTTTCCAGTGAGTACTTCACAACCTCCTGTTATATGTTCATTTTATACTATCTTTTATCTGTTTAACTTATGGAATCACCATAAGGTGTTACTTCAAAGGAGTAATGAGGATGATATTCATGAAAGTGAAGTGTAGTCTTGGTCAGTCTCAGGTCAACCATTCCCGAGATATGTGGTTAATGAAACCCAATCACCAAAGAACATCTGTATCCATGATCAAAGTAACATATAAAAGTAACTCTACCTTTACTAAGATTTGGAATCCTAGTAAAGTCAAAAGTTCTAAGAACTTAGAACTTATGACTTTGAAATCAGTTGGTTTGTGATGATGAGTTCACCACTAGACCACTAGACCTGGTGTGTTTGTTCAATAGTTTCTTTGAATTAGTAGATATTTTCTGCGAATGTTTGTTTCTATGTTCTCTTTCATGATGTGTTTTCTGTAGTTTTTTTTTTTGGTATTACTTGTATGGCTACTGCAAATCCTTCAGTTTTTGAAAGTAGTTGTCATATCATGAGCCATCTGTCTGATAATGTTCAGCCTACATTTCGGTCTTGCATTATGTTGTAGAGATTACTATGGAGTGGTTTTCCTGCTCATGCTTCTTTCTTATGTTATGCTGGGTTGTGTGGTTGTTATATGTGTCCTTTAGTTGTAGATTAACTGGTGTATTGTTAACTACTTTGTGGAGTGATATGTTTTTGTTTTTAAAATAAGATCTTAGATTTTCTGTTTGTTTCTTGAGTAATGTTTATATTTCTGTGAGACCTTTTCCTTCTTGTTTCTGGCTAATTGTAAGTTTTTCAATGCACAAGTCTGGATGTAATTTATGATTGCCTGGTAATTTAGTCCTGTTGAGCCGGTTTAGATCATCAGGTCTGTGCCTGATCATTTAATTATGTCAAAGGAATTTGTTACAAGTGGGACTGCATTTGTATTTATTGCCTTGATGAAGTTATTGGCATTAAGTTTTGATTTGATTATACAGGTTAGTCTATGTTTGTATCTCTTTTTGAACCATTCTTTGATTTTTTTTTGTTATTTATGATAGTATTTTGTTCAAAACCATGGTATTTGTGTTTCCTGTGGTTTCATTGTTGAGTATTCTGTTGTCTCCATGTAACTGAATTTTCATTTGGTTACATGAAGTATTTTTCATTTGTTAATATTAAATATAATGAATCTTCCATGTATGAACTCTTCTACTACTTTCAGTAGTGACTGCATTTTTTTTTTGTTTTGTGCATAAAACTTGGTGTCATCCATGTACAATAGGTGGCTTATTGTGTGTTATGAAGTGTTTGTGACTTCAAACTCTTTGAAATAAAAGAATTTGTTATTCAGTATATTTAAAAGAGAGTTGAGATATAGGCAAAGTACAAGGCACTGAGTATGTCACACTGGAATTTTCCTCTGTTGAGCTTGATGTTTTTGATCTATATTATTTGATGATCTATGTTTAAATGTATTTTTGTCTTACATTTTTGCATGATTGTTTGTAAAAAGTGTTGTAGATATGGATTGATTTTGTATATTTCTGAAGTTTTTATGTTGCTTGTATATTGAAGTTTAGCTTGTATATGAAGTTTTTATATAGCTTTTATATTGTTTGTATGTTTATAGAATGTATATTTCATTGCATTTCCTCTGGTTGTTTCATGATTATGCTATTGATTATTATTATTATTATTTGTTTTTTGCACCCTTGACTATTTTTTCTATATACTTTTGTTCTTCATTTAGTAAGAAATTTGTATTAAATGTTTGTAGATATGATTATGGATGTATATAATTTGTATAATTCAGGTAAGCATGTAATTTGTTTGTAATTAGCTGGATTTCATGTTTCTTGGTTTTCAGTATGATAATTGTTCTTTGTGTTAAGAAATCTGGTATGCAATGTGGCTCTTTAATGATTTCTCTTTCTAAGTAGGTGCATATGTGCGCACATGCATGAGTAACATGAATTGCTTGTACCAAAACTTATCTATTCCAGGTACTTTCTAATTTTGTGTTTTTGAACAGTTTCAATTAATTTTTGCTGTAATTATATGGTCTGTTTGTTGCAGTATATTTGTATATCTGTTCTGTTCTGTAATCTATACAGCTATTTCTTTATGCTGTTTTGGTTGTGACCATATACATTCCCAAAATGCTTTAACTTGATCTCTGCTTGATAGTACAACTATTATTTCTTCTAGTTACTCCAGACTATCATAAAATTGTTTTTCATGTCTGCTGAACTGGATGTTTTGTGATTTCTTCGGTTTGATTCACTGTATCATTTCAATCTTGCTGTATACAATGCTGGTTTTTTTCCAGAGTCTAGTGCTTCTGTGGGTTTCTCTTTCTTGGCCTCATTGTTTATGATACATCTTACATGTTGTAAAATATGTTTAGTTTGGTTTCCTCTACAATATTGTGTCATATTTACTATATCTTTTCAAATTATGCTTATTATATTTTTGAGCCCAATTTGCCATTTAGCTTTTAGTTTTGTTTCTTTTGCAGTATGTTAATGTTGTATGTCCTGTTCATTTTGTGTTACAGCTGTTGTGGCAACAGTGTATACCATAAGATGTATGTGTTTTAATGTGCTTGTCTCACATTACATATATATCTGCATTATTAAATATTTTTAGTTCTGCATTTATTTTATCGATGATAAAATGTATTTTTTTTTTTTATGAATTTTAGTAGTAGAGGCCTGCTGGCTGGGGCCGACAACCCTTCACTTGATTAAGTTTGTTTCTATTTCATTACAACTATATCTTCTGTGATTGAAGTTGTATCTGTCATGTTTTCTAATCTTATGTTTGTGTCTATCGATTGATTGGTGGATTGCTTATTTTGGGAGGCTAGGTATTTTGAGCTGGGAAATGTAAGTTGTATGTTTGTATTAGGTGTTCATGTTTGCTGCTCTTTCTTCTTTATTCTGTGTGCTGTAGATGTTACAGTTTGCTGAATTGTTCCTTAGTGTTTTGTATTTCCCTTTCTGTGAGATTTTTGGTAGTATAACTCTTTTGTGATCGACTGGTCTTTGTGGAATGGCGGTGTTTATCAGTATTTTTTGGTGAATCTGGTTTATCAGTATTTTTGGAGCTCTGGTCGACATCCTTTGCTGATTGTTTCCAATCTAGTAACATTGCACGACGTTGATGTTAATATATTTTGTCCATGTCATGCGTTGTCTGAGTTTTTTAGTTTTGGTGGGCCAGGACAAAATTCCATTAGCACTTTCTTCTGGTGAGATTTCATTCTGAAATCTTTTCAAATTTTCAGATTTTCAAATCAGAAAATGTCAAAACATTTTCCATTTCGTCCAGCTGTCCTGTCCTTGGTCTGGGTCAAAACGTGTTCTTCCAGACGTAGTGCCGTTAGGTAGAGAGCTGTTACTCCCTCCAGCATTCTTTACCTCAGGCAGAGCTTCACGATGGTTCCGAAATTGCCAGCTCGCAGCACCTTATAGCCTCAATCATTTTCATTAAGTTGATTTTCCTCAATCATAAAATAAATAGGATAAGCTCCTACGAGCGGGTCACCGACAATCCAAGAATATCCACGTTGTGGGTATAGACGCTAACGGAAACGCCGCCGCTATGAGAACAGACACATCAGGATTCGGTTTCTGTTTTGTAGTATTTTACTTCCCACTTACTCATAGCGTTCCCCAATCTGCCACTTGAGAATGCCTTTGATGGGGTATGACAATCCCTCATGAGAGTATTATTATTATTATTATTCTATAAATTTTTATTTAAAAATAATGCAATTCATGATGAAATAGAAAAACACAAAATAATATTTTCATTTTAGTATCACTGCACGAAGTAAAGAAAATTAAACAACTCATGTGGTAGAATAGAAATGAAGAAAGGAGTCATGTAAAAATAGAGAGACGTAGGAATACCACAGGCTGAACATTCACGGTAGTCTATTCGTATCCACATAGAAAACTAGTGCAATATTTTTGCATAAAAATATTTTTTATGAGAATAAGTTTTATACATCTTTTTACCATTACTTTAATGGAACTTTA
>JAAAKQ030499226.1:0-20600 GCA_010016005.3 Zanna intricata | reverse complement strand
ACCTCCGGCAAAGAGCTGACCACCACACCGCTCTTTCCGCCTGTCCTTGGCTTCGCGAGGAGCTGCCCTTCGGACTTGGCGTCCCTCTCCAGACCCGGCTCTCCCCGTACGGGTCCAGCCTTAGCTTTCGCCGCTTTTAGTTTCTTTATTGTTAATAATAAATTATAACCAATAATGATCAATAAATTTATTTTAGCGTTTAATTTCTACCATTTATAATTATATTGTAAATATAGCTGAATGACGATCGTATAAGTAAATGTACCATCTGTTTTAACTTTATGTTATATTGTTAATGTAAATTCATAAGACAACGGGCGTCATTATAATAATGATTGTTTAGCTTACAAATGTACGAATATGAAATATTAACGTCATAGTTTTCAAGTAGAAATAAATATGAAGTAAATGAACTGAAAGATCTTATAATATCAGATTTAGGTAAGTCAGATTTTTGTTTTTTAATTTTTATAATTTTGACTGAAATATTTGTAAGTATACTTACTGTGTACTTAAAGTGACTCTCAGTTATATTTTCCTTATAGAAGACATATTCGTATCTTTTCAAAATGTTTAATGAAACTTTTAACTGAACTTAAAATTATAATGAATTTATTTTATAAGTTTGGTAAAAATTAAATTGGCCGTTGATATTTGAAATGATGGGAAAGATTAAAAAACTTAAAATAAATGAATAAATGACAAAAAATAAATAAATAGATGAGGTACATCAAGTAATATAAATTAAAAACGTAGAATTAACAGAAGATTTTCATAATCCTGTCTATATGGAATAAAATTGTCAGACTTGAATAAATTAATCTTTTTAGTTTTCAAAACCCAGAAATTGGAGAAGTGCTTATTTTTTTTACAATTACATATTTTTATGGGCTGCCTTATTCTTTATTTCTGTAATCCAGCTTTTAAAGAAGTTACGCTATAAAAAATATAAAAATACCCATGAAGATTAAAATCTTCTAGTTTCCCATTTAAAAATATTTAACTATAAACACTCATATCTAGTTTTCCGGATTCTGAAATTAAAACGATTTGGTTTATTTAATTTTAAGATTTCTCCGTACAAGCTGCATTATGAAAGTCTTTTAAATTTACTTCATTTATGCTTATATACCGTTCAGCTGTTTAAATATTATGACTAATTTTTCAGATACATTTAAGAAAAATTACTTCTTTGTTTATGCTGCTATCTTACATCTTTAGGACGAATCTATCAAGATAAACATGACAAAATACGGTGAATTTAACACCAAGTATAAGATGCTTTATTGGTTGTTAGATAGGAACTCGCACCTAGCGTTGTCCAACAAACTTTTGATATACACGGTGATTCTAAACCCGGTTGGACATATGGCGTACAGATGTGAGCCAAACGAACGTTGACAGTATACAAAATTTTCAGTAGACGAGATCCATTGTAGAGACCGTGGTTTGCTCGCAAAGAAGAAATTCACAACTATCTTGGACTGCCTTATGTTCGTGACGAGATCAAACGTTTCAGTTTAAGTTACAGACAGCGATTAAACAGTCATGTAAACTTTCTAGCAGCTAACCTTCAAGAAAACTCCGGCCTCTTTGGTGCGAGTGGTCGCGTTTAGGGCTTTCATCCGGAGGTCCCGGGTTCAAATCCTGGTCAGGCATTTTCACTTGCATTTTCAAAGGTTTTGCATTTTTAAAGGTTAATAACCTTTAACCGAGCATGTGTCTGGATTTTGAGTATCTTAGTAATAGTTGAACAGGTTCGATATCAGACATGTGATAAACATCTTTACTATGCTTTTGTGCAAACCTAGCGCCCTTCTACTTCTTTCCCTGAACTTCTTATGATTCTACAGTACTTTGTTCATCCTATCTATTGTTCAGTAATGTTGTGGATCCCTTTTATGGTTTGATTTTTCACTAGACTATTGTGATACCTTGAATATTTGTGATTCAAATTAATTTTAAACGAATTTCTATTAAAACGGACGGAATGTCCGATGATTATTATAAAAAGATTAACCAACATTTGTTTCAAATAAACGCGAGAACAATTACAAATTGTAACAAAGCTAGAAGCATTATAAATGTTTGTGCAAGTGTTTTCTATGTGAAGAGGATGATTGTATTATTCTCTGTTAAAAAACTGATATTACTGGCAGTTTTAGAAGAAATCCTATTAAGATCAGGTTTTTTTTATCATGAAGTGATTCATAAGACTTAATTCATTAAAGAAAAGCTTCTTCTTTAGTGACGATTTCTATATATTATTTATCTAAAAATTTAAGTCCTTCGTGGAAGGACACAAAATCACGTCTATGTTAAAATTTTAACAAATATACCTTTTATTTTAAGTTATCATAAAATGAGCTAACTTATAAAAAATGATTATGAGCATATTTTAAAAATAATTTCTGATATTTTTTTTTTGTATTGTTATTATTGAATTATTATTTGTTGTAAATGTTTTTTTTTACGATCAGAGGTTAAAAATAAATATTAAAAAATCAATATATTTAAATTTAAAAAAAAAAATTAAAAGGAAAAAGAAAAAGAGATGAATTCTGATTTAAGCCGATGTGCCTTCCCTTGTAAGATCTAATTAATTGAAATTTTATTTGGCTATTACTCTGGAACCAATGAAAATAAATACCACTTATGATAAATCCTTGAAAAACTCTCAATAAGAGCTTAGTTAAGAGCATAGTTAAGAAAAAGTCCAAAATATAATTTTTTTTGGATTTTGGGTATTTTTGGATAGTTTTGGTTTATTCGATTGCAATCAAAAGGGGATGTGCACAACTAGATGTTACAACAACCCTAAATCCAAAATTTTATCCTACGGCTAATCGTTTTTGAGGTTTGCGAGATATGTAAGTACGTAAAGACATCACGTCGAAACCAGTGGAAATAGATTCAGGGATAGTCAAATGGATATTTCCGTTGAAATCTGAAAACCGAAATTTTTCGCGATTATAATATTTCCTTGTAAAAATTATTAAAAACTGATATGGTACAAAATTTTTCAAAGGAGTTTTCATGTTTTACAGTGCACGAATAATCAGGTTATACCTCAAAATTATTAAATGAAGGATATTTATTTATTTTTCCTATGGTAACAACAAACCTAGCGAAATTACATCTATCACTAATTCCATTTTATGATAGGAAATGAATGTTTATAGCATATAAAAAAATGACAAGAGAATACAAATAATTGGAACAAAAAATTAGGAAATTCTATGACCTTTCCAATGATGATAATTGCAGCTTCGCCATTTATATTTTGATTTAAAATACCTTTTAATAAAAAATGAAATTTATTTAGTTCATAGTCTTTCCTTCCGGATCAAATTGTGCAATCAACGCTTCATAACCTTTCCGAAATTTCAAATGAAATAAATAAAAATTTCCTCATTCTCGATGACAATATGATATTAATTTGATTAACTTAATTATATTAATAAGATGGTAATAAAGTAGATTGTAATAAAAGATATAGCAAAAAAAAAAAATTGATATTTACTAAATTGGAGGTGAGACATCACAGGATCATGTTTACGTCATGCTCCAGTTGTTGTGTATCAAATATTGTGGTATATAATATTTAAAAATAAAAAAAAAGTAAGGAATTAAATTTTAGAAATGTTTATTTAAAATTTAGTGAAATAAATAAATATATATATATATATATATATATATATAACTTATTTAACTTTAATTAAAAAGGACTGAAATATATTTTTTTTTTAATTATGAGGATCACCGATAGCTATTGCTTCAGAGGATGGAGATGAATGATTTCTCGTGTATGAAAATACTATGCCTGACCGTGAATCGAACCCGGGACTCCGGATGAAAGGCTGAGACGCTACCATTTGCACCACGGAGGTCAGCAAAATTATGAAATTAATATTGGTTTTACTAACTAAAATTAAGCACGGATGATCATAGTTAGAAATGGCGTTATGATTTAATCTTCTCTCTGTTTGTAACGATGATTTTTTTATTTACGTATATCGCATAATATCAATATTATTTTGATGGCTTAAAAAGTAAAAAATTATTTTTTTACCCTTTAAAACATTTTAAATATAAACGTTCTTAAAATTACTTACGCCCGAAACGTTTCTGCTACACGACTTTTTCAAGTCAAACCGAATTTTAATCACAATATTGCTATATGCTGTTGCGAATTTATAAATATATGAGTATACAGTAATTTCATTATTCTTTTTCTTTGTATATGAAGCATTATCATTGTAAATATCTTAGCGGTTTCTGATGTGTGATTATAAATAGGAATTATGAATATCTAAAAAAAAAAAAAAATTATCGGTTCTTTAATAAAATCAGAAATCTTAATAAATTTACAAATAACTTTTTAACAGTAAAATTTACAATTTTATTGAATAAAATATGTGTAATACATTTTTCGATAAGATTTTTTGTCTTCCACAAAGTTCTGAATACAGTGAAAAATTATGATAAACGTAAGATGTACTATTAACGAGTAGTTTTGTTTTATTTTTTCTTCTAAAATAAAAAAATAAATTATATCAAGTTTATTACTAATCTTCTGCATAAAACTAAAGATAATCGAATACTTTTTTTCTTTAAATAAACAAATAATTAATTTATTCTCACAAATTTTAACAATTTTATAGCTAAAAAAAAAATACTATGAATTGGTAGGATTCGAACCCAGAACTTTTAGTATGAAAGACAGTGAATAATTAAATCCGTTATTAATTTTATTGCAAATAATATACCATTATGATAGCCCAAGGGATAGACCAGTACTTGATTTCCCGTTCTGCTTAACAAGTCAATCGGAAATTTCTTTTTTACGTATACGTTACCTAATCGTAAAACTTAACTATTCAACGGTTAACTAAGTGTATAATATTAATTCATAACAGAATAATGTTTAGTTTTATAGAGCGTATAAAACAACATATTTTCAATAAAATATCGTAATTATTATTATAATTGAAGTTAGTTTCTAATTACAGTTGTTTAATATCATTACAGAATGATGAAACTCATTTCATTAACGGCGAGTTTCTTCTTCCACTATTTTTAATAAATTAAAATTAAAAAAAAAAAAAATATATATATATATATTAAAAACATAAATACATGAAGAAATTTACTTCATTTACTACTTTGTAACATAAATTAAATTAAAAAAATATATATATATATTTTTTTTTTTTTTAATTTATACATATATATATATATATAATGATAATATTTTTTTAATGACTGTTCATTTTCTTTCACTTACGGTACATACTTATTGGAACTACATTTTTCTAATCTTCAAAAATATTTATCTTTTTTATTATTCAATAAAGCTTTAGAAATTGTATTTACGAATTTATTTTATCAAAATACAAAATTAAAAAATGTTTGCAGAATTATGATAATCTTTTAAAGAAGTTGATTGATGTGGATCCCCTTTCACGTGTTCCTATATTTTTGTTTTAAAATTTAATAATTGGTTTTTATTGTATTTTAGAACCTATTAATAATTTATATTAAACAATTGTTTACATATTAGACGTATACGTTAAAAAATGTTTTTATATATAATTTTTTATAAAGATTTCTGCTGCCCAAGTAAATGAATAAACGATTGTACAATTTAACTTCTGAGCTAATTGTAGTTTGGTTAGAATGTGAACCTCAATTGAAATGGTTGAGGATCTATTATGGAAAGGATAAAACATTTATAAAAAGCATTTAATTTTATAACAAAGTGCTTAAAAAAATCGGTCATTATCAATTCAAGACACTTTTTAAGGCAATTTAATGAATTTTACATTTTGACAAAAAACATCTATACGCGTCTAAGGACGCAAATATCTTACTAATCTTTCACGGAATAACCCGAGTAAAAATATTTTTTTATAAACACAATCGCGGAATACAATATCCATCTTAAAACAAATCTTAAAAACAAACTAAAATGTATAACCGTTATTAAAAAAATTAAATATCCGCCAGATAACTAGAAGGATCCAGCTGTGAGGGACTGATGTCTAGACTCTGTAATAAATTGGGGAATAAAACATCTCCCGACATCCTTGCGTTCCGTTCCGTTCCGTTCCAGTAACTCAGATTAAACTATCTTACTTTTTAGAAAATGCAGCCTTACACACCCAGTCGAATGAAGTGTAGTAATCCAGTGATGAAAAAAAATTTATCACCTAATAATACTTATTTTTTAGTGAGATTATTAATCAAGACGTGTTTCTTTTATTAAGATATTGTAGCGATCAAAATCCTCAAATAAGATACAAAAGAAAGAAAATATTTTAAATAATTTTATACTGATTTTTTAATTATTTATCTAATTTAAGTTAACGCTTCGGCATGGTAAAACAAATTAAATCTGTTGCACTTATTACATCATAGAAAAAACTTTTCAATAAGTATGATGACTAATATGAACGATAACATTATAAACTCTTCTGAAAGAATTAGTGAATGGAATTTTGGGTGTGAAATAAATCAATATTAAAAATATCAATAAATTGTTTAAATTTTTAATGGTTATTATGGTTTAAGTTTTATAACGATAGAAGAAGGCCCAGGTTTAAAATAAATCTACCGAAAGTGAAAGTAATAAAGAAGAGGCGTGTTGACCAAATATGTCTTACAATTCCGCATTGAATAACGTAAAAGTTTTGTCCGATTGTTGAAAGACCTAGAAAGAAAGTTAATCGAGGGATCAAAATAATTTTTTTTATAGATTTTGATGATATATTAATAAGAAAGAATCTCATGAAATGAAACAAATGACAAATACAATTATTTTAAATGAGTTTAATTTTAATGTAATAGAGATTTTATCTTTCTTTAAAAATAATTTCTTAACAATATTTGATCAAAAATAATGATTTCGTTACAGTTATTATTTATTAAATTTTTAAATTCCAAATTGATTTATTTTTTCATCAACTTGAATTTATTTAATAAATTTAAGGTAAATAAACACGTTCTGTTAATAAAACTTTATTTATTAATTAATATAATTTCATCGAAAAATCAGAAGGGATTATTATAAACTACATCTAAAGTACATTTCTATTCAAAAATGAAACTTAGGTAACCGGAAGAAGATAAAAAAAGGCTAAATTCTTTTATAATATTGTGTTGTAAAAGGATGAAGGAGAAAAATAAATTTTGTAAAATATTAACAAACAGGAAATTTGATAAAATAGTAAAACTAAGAATGAAAATCTATGTTGAAGGAAGCAAATCTATAGGGTGAGTGATATAATTAAAAGTTATAAAAGGTAAAGGCTGTGAAGTGTATGAAATTGAAGAAAAAATGATTGGAAACTGCTGCCAACCAATCTTCTGGTTGAGGTTAACTGTAAAAGATACATGATATATATATATATATATATAGGTTTTCACAAATTTTATAGAATGTTCATAGTTACGCACTTTTATGCCGAATAATCGAGAGTTTAATGTAAATAAATTTAATACATTATTAGTGTAAAAAAAGATTTGAAGGTTTATATTAATTTAAAAATAAATATTAAAACATATATTTTATATTAAAAAAAATTAGACATCAGGTAAAGAAAAAAATTTTTTTGTAGAGATTTGTATTAATTATAAGTAATAATTTTAACCGGAATGTAACTTTAAATCTTGTTTGACCTTAGTATCTAAACACGGAAGGAAGTTGCACATTATAATTTGTACAAAAATGTGTTTAATATTTTAAAACTGACTTGGTGCTATTATAAGAACTGGACTTCGTGTGGCCTTGTTGTCTTTTCGTCTGTTTCGTTTCACTTTCTTTGACCTATCCGCTATTCTAAAAGAATAGGATTTAGTACCATTAAAAAAAAAAAAAATTATAGTAATTTTCAATTCAAGTCTATGTGTAGTTAATAATACATAGTATAACAAGTTTAACCACTTTCAACAAGAAAGTCTTTCTCTATTCCTTTTTGCATCGTACTCAATCTGCTTCATAATAGACTTTTTTTTTCTCTCCTAATAATAGACCTAACGTTTGGATTATTAAATGAATATTTATTAACCTTTCTCGGTACTTCTGGGTTATTGTTAATATCACCCGATATAACCATTATATTACCATTTTATAACCAATTATATTTATTTATTTTATAAATATAATTTAACCGAACTTTACCTACACTCGCTACGCTTGCTAACCTTGACTAATTAACACAGTAATATTTTAAGTAGTTAATTAATTCAGAAATTATTGCAATTATTTATTATTTAAATAATCAAAACATTACTGTTAGTTAGTCGAGGATAGCGAGCGAAACGAGCTTATGTTAAGTTTGATTATTTTATATCTATAATTATAAGCAATAAGGGTTATATTTTTAATATGTAAAATGTATAACGATCCCTTAACTTTGAAGCATTTTCAAAGTTACGGAATCATTATGGTTATGTTCGACGGACTTATACATTAGTACCATTTCTACCACTCTTGAATTTATTATTACTAAATGTTAATATTAAATTGCAAATATTCATTTAATTAAATCAGTTTAGTTTTTTATAAATTTTATTACAATTTTTTTAATAATAATTTTAATGGAATTTAGGAAATCTTATCCTTTTGAAATAACCAAATGTTGAAGAAATAAAATTATTTGTAATAGAAAAAGGAATAACAAATAAAAATTATTCTTGTTTTTTTGCGTAAAATACTGATAAATATTGCAATATAAAACAAACTAATGCAAAATAATATAAACTACTTTCTTATGCAAAATAATCAAAAATACAATATATTAGGAATTTTTATTATTTAAAAAAAACTTAAGTAAATAATTAGATATAGAAATCACTTTTTTAATTTTAAATACTGTATTACGTAATTTTTTACTAGTAGACTTACTTTAATACAGGAACTAGTTTTATCATTCTATTCATAAGTATATTTATTTATTTATGTATTTTCTATGAAACTCCCGTCAATTCTCGAATACAATAATAATTGCAAAAACGCAACATGTTTAACTTGTTTTATTTAATAGTGCAATGTGTAATCATATAATTTTATTTTTACAATTACCCAATATTATTATTAAGTAATAACAAGTGTCATTGACTCATTAATTAAAGATTTGTTTCTATACATAAAAACTTTGAAATATGAATGACATACATACGATAAAAATAATGATATCCATTACATATACCGGGGGATTAAAAAAAGATTTGAAAATTATAAAAACATATAAAATTTTGAGATAACTAACAGATTCATTTAAGGTCTCATTTTATAGAAAAAAAAAACATCAGGTTTATCACTCAACATTCACTTTGGTTTGGTATGACTTCCATTTTTAATGCGACATACATTCCGCCAGAAATCGATTTCATTTCAGACTGTAGCCAGCATGTCGGGCGTTACCTCTGCAGCTTCAGCGTTAATTCGAAGTCAACATGATCAACAGGCAAAAGTGTTACATAAACCCGATCTTTAATGAAACCACGCAAGAAAAAAATCTAGCGGGATCAAATTTGGAGAGCGAGGTGGTCGTGAATTTGATCTTCACGACCAGTCCACCGACCTGAGAATCGAATATTATAAAATGTCGGCCTTCTAGGCGGTAGTGAGGTGGTGTCCCGTCTTGTGATAGTAATGGCGTCCATCTTGGTCATCATCGTCTAACTGAGGAATTACAAAATTTTGAAGCATCTCCAGACAAACGATACCATTTACTGTTGCCTCCTGGAAGAAAAACGGGTCGTATTGTCATTGTTTGCTCAGGGTAAAAAAAACATTGACGGTTATCACGAATGTTACGAAGTTTCATGAAGGTTTTGCTACCCGATATTTGGTAGTATGGGTGTTTACCCAACCAGTAATGTGAAACGTTGACGCATCACTAGAAATTACATTGTCTAAAAATGTATCGTTGCCTGCAGTTCTACACAAAACTGCAACCGAGCAACTTTGTTGTCACTGGTAATGTGTGAAAACAAGGTTAGTTTGTATGGTTTCAAGTGCAATCGTTTACTTAAATACGCGCTAAACAGTCGTTTGTGGAATGCCAGTCACACGTGACGAGTCGAGTTGACTTCTTCGGACTACCTGCAAAGCTTTCCCCGAGTTGTTCTACAACAGATTCAGGGACACGTCGGCGTCTTGGTGATTTTGTATGTTTAAGAAAACAACCTGTCCCAACGAAAGTTTGGTGCCAAAAGTAAATTTTACGCCTACTAGGAGGCTGCCTACTGTACTCTACCCGAAAATTACATTGAACTGCAGCTGCTGACTGCAAATCGTGATACCAAAACGCACAGCGAGTTGGTTCCGCATCAGTAAATATATCCATTTTTAACAACACTGGTGAAAGCTCTGGTGGCCAAATTCGGTACTAATGAACAAGGTGATTCAAAACTTGATGTGTTTACCTATGAAATGAAACCTCAACCATTTTTTGGTAATCCAAATAAATTTTTATATGTTTTTGAAATTGTTAAGTCCTTTTTGAATCTTAACTATAAATTTCATGGCTTTTAGTCATTTATTTGAATAAGATTCAAAACATTAGAGTGTATAATTATTATTAACATTATATGTAAAATAAAATTACGTTTAACTAATGAATGAATTTCAAGTTTTGAATTTTATTAATAAATTTTGATGTACAACATTTTTAAAATTCTTGCGTAGTTCTGAACGCAGAAGACCTATTTTTCGTTATTTTGTTTCGATTTCTTTTGCCACGCTCAAATACATACCCAGTCGTCATGACCCTCAAAGTAGGTAATTTACCTGGATACGCTAAACAATATTGTTAACAATAGATAGATATTATTAACTTGTCCCGCTCAAATTTTTTTTTGACTTCTTGAGTTGTAAAATTTGTACTTTATTGTAAAATTTGTTCTTGAGTGTAACTCAAGAACGATTTTACTACTTTTAGAGATTTTCAAGTCACAAAAATTTATCCACAGGCCAGTAAATAAATAAATATACACACACACACACGTATATATATATATGAGAAACCACAATTAAGTGAATGGTATTTTCATACTCCTCATACATCAAAATGCAAAGAAATTAATTTTCACCCACCTATATCGGTCACACAACAACCGCACTTCTCAGGAGTGATCGACCTGAGATTGTACAAGACTACACTTCATTCACATCATCCTCATTCATCCTCTGAAGTAATAACTTACGGTAGTTCCGGAGGCTAAACAGATAAAGAGAGAGAGGGGGGTTCCGGAGGTTAAACAGAAAAAAGAAAAAAAGACTATTCTTCTATTGAAACTATGTAGATACAAAGAGAAAGTATGTACAGATCGGAACCACTGTAAAGTTAATTAACTAGGATGATATGTATGAACGTAAACGAAGTGTAGTCAAAGAACAGTCTCAAGTTGACCATTCTTGAGATGTGTGGTTAATTGAAACTCATCCAACAAAAAAACGCCGGTATCAACGATCTAGAATTTATAAAAGTAACTGCCTTTAGTAGGATTAGAATCTTAGAACTCTCAAGGAATACAGGAATAGCCGGGAAAATTAAAATGAAAATAAAATTTTTTCTCATGATTAATACATTAAACATATGACCAAGCCGTAAGAAAAAAAACTCTTATTTTCTTATAGTAATAAAATGTTGTATAAAACGATCATTTAAAAAATATGCTGTATTTGTATCTATAATTTTAAGCACACGACCCAATTGAAATATGACATTTTATTATTATTTTTAGTCAGTCAGTTAATAAATATTATACAATTCAAAATAATTTTCAAAAAATAATTTATTTCTACTCATTACTTTAATTATTGGATTATATAGAAACTTGCAGACATTTTTTTAAAAATAATTGTACAAAGATCAAAAAACAAACTTTATTATTTTGAAAAGTAAAAAGTTAATATAGGATAATTTAATAAACTCCTTATATTAATCCCATTTAAATGATCTTCCATCCCACCAATTTATTTAATTATAAAATTGGCTTTTTTTTTTTTTTACAAAAACAATTGTACTTTTAAATAATACTAATTGAATATAAAATTAATTTAAATTATCTGCACTTCCATTAAAAATATACATAAATATTTGTTCAAATAATTTTCATTAGCAGCTTTTAAATTGTTGTGTATTTTTTAATTATTTTATTTATTAGTATTACTTTATGTATTACACAGTAGTTACCGTGTGTTTAAAATGAATATCCTGATTTTAAAGTTATTGTAATAATATTTAGTAAGTTTTACTAAAACTGATAAAAATTATATGAATGAAAGAGCAATTCAAACAGTTTTGAATATTTAGCTGTGCTAAATATATAAACTATTTCCTGTGTCTGCTAGCGCTAGAAGCAAAGATGGTGACTCCCCCCCCCCCCTAACAGAAATCGTTCTGTTTTGCAGTTTGAAAAATGTGAATTTGTAATTACCGTTTAATGTACGTTCCATTTGAAGTTCCTTTGTGATCTCCCGGGTGGCGACAGCATTCGTAAATAATATAATGCAATTTGAAACCACGGGCTGTACTTGCAAAAAAAAAAATTATTTTTTTATGAATTTTTCTTATGCTGTATCCTGACACGGCAAATTACCAGCCGTTCTTTTTCACGGAAGCAAGTGCGTCTGAAATGAACTATCGAGATATGCTACAAATATGACTCATTCCTTAACTGCAATACGATTCACAGAACTTTATTTAGCAACAAGTCGATACGCCTCCTCACTAGCAGCATAACGCTGTACGTGATTAGATAAATGAAATTCTCTCCGACCGCCTTATCGGTCGCCAGGATTAGTTGTGTTTTTTCCTTTTAGTTTTAATTTTTACATCTACGCTTCCTGATGGGATCTATATAATGTATCATTATTGCCAATTAAAATAAAATACTAATTTATTTATGCTCTTTAAATCTACACCGTTGAATTTGAATCTTAATAATTGGCTTCAAAATAATTGTAGAAAATTGGTCTTCACCAATAAAGATTGATCTTAACTTATCGTCCAATTATACTAAAAGGAACTCCCTAAATTTTCTTTGTTTGTTTGATAGAAAGAACTCAGTCTTTTACTGCACTTACGGCTCTCTTAAGATCTTTTGTATATTTCTTGGATCTAGATATTTATAAAAATAATGAATATAATACCGGTTAGTTTTAAATCGGGCTGTAGTTTATTAGACTTAATAAGTAGTATGTAGCAATAAAAATGTATTTTAATTATAAAACATCGATACAGTGAAGGCCAAAATTTTTATTTTCAACAATTATTTATGCAGTTATACGTATAAGTCAGAACTTAAAACTAAAGCTATTTGAAAAAAAAAATTGCAAATGTCGATTCATATTAACATATGAAAAAAAAAAAATCAAAAGAAAGACCCGCTAGGAAATATTGGCACCTAAAAAGCGAGTCAAACAGACCCACATAGATGACAGAAATAAAACTGCTTAACAATTTTATTACTAAATTAAAGTGCTAGCGACGGCTAGGGCATGGGAGGTAGCCTGATTGCAGAGGAGCAGGAGGGGGAGGGGCACTCGCGCATTTTTCAATGCCGCCCCTTTAGGTCAGGTGTAGGACGGGACAGAATAGCTTCTTGGAGGAGGAACGTGTTGGCTTCCCAGAAGCGGGAAGTCGCCACGCTCTAACGATCCCAAGGGGACCCCGAAGGGGGCTTCCAAGCAAGAAGGACAACTGATAGTTTAATCTGCTGCCACGACCTCCAGGGCTGGCCGATGACATTCCGAGAGGCGATTCCAGCCGTCCCTGGAAAGACGGCGAGAGAGGTTTAGTCGGTAGGGGGTGGGAGTAACACTGTTTCTTGGTCGCTACGGCTCCATGTCCAGTGCCCACTTGACGGCTAGGTAAGGACGACTAACGTCCTGGCTTCGAGCCCGACACACCCTGCGAAGACCCTGCAGGAAGTGCGGAAGTGCATTCCTTCATTGCCGTTCAAATAAATAAAAAAATTAAAGTACAAGATTTAAGCTTCACTCCAAATAAAAATTATTACTCTTAGATATTTAGTTAATTAAGATAAGTTTTAGTTTAAGGACTTTAATTTTCCTTAGAAAATTAGCAATGACGATTACACTTATAACTTTGTTAAACCAGAATCGAGTTCTGCCTGCTGGAAAATGATACAGGCCAAAGCCACAAGAACTCAACAAAAGAGACTAATAATGCTATCTAACAATGACTAAAAGAAGTAAAGACGTTGGGACGGGTAATCCAACTAGTTCCCTTACCCCTATGCTTTGCTAAACGAACAGATACTTCCAGCTCTCAACAATTTGATTGAGTTACACCTAACCTTTGGTCGTAAATCAAATGAACAATCTTTATTCAAGAAAGAAGATGTGTTTTTCCTGTTTGATGGTACTCCTCCGCACTATGCTTGCAACGTGAGAAATGCGTTGAACCAGCATTTTCCAAATTGTTGGATAGGTCGACGTGGTAATATTTGAATGGCCACCTAGATCACCTGATCTGAATCCCCTTGTTCTCTTCCTATAAAAGCATTTAAAATCAACATTTTATAGATCACAGCCAACTTCACTCGAAGAATTACGGGAAGTCATTGAAATAGAATGTAGGAAGAATTCATAAGAAATTTTCTCAATTGTGAGAGAAGCTTTCGAACAGCGTCTGTATTAGGTCTCACTGAGGAACAGAGAGAGTAGTTTAAACATTTATTATGATATATATATATATATATATATATATAAGATGAAATCCATATTTTAAATTAATTCCCACGAGTGTGTACGGATTGAAATAAAAATTTTAACTAAAAAAAGTTAAAAAAGTTATAAAGAATTTATAATTATAAGTATAAATTATATTTAAACTATAATAATTATTAAAAATAAATAATAATACATAAATTTTTCATTAAATGAAAACGGATTATATTATTATTAGGCAATTGTAACCTTAACATTTTCCAACAATATTATTTATAATCAAGAACAAAAAGAATAATTAGTTATGAAATTATTACTATAGAAAAGTACTTTCTCTTAACTCAATTAACTGTAACAGATAATGTATCAAAACATTCAACTATACCACACGAAATTTTATTAGACTTATTTCGGTAATAAGGTTAATAAAAATTAAACATTTTTTTGATAGAAGGTTAATCGACAATAAAATCTCCTTAGATCATTGACTTATTTATGTTTTATTTACGTGCAGTTCTATGCTTTCGGCACTATTTAGGTTAGTTTATCAGAGATAACATAAAAAAAAAAATAAAAAAGTTTTAAAAATTGTTAACAACACATTTATAGTTTATTTACTTACAAAAACTGTTTATGCCGGCCTCCGTGGCGGAGTGGTAGCGTCTCGGCCTTTCATCCGGAGGTCCCGGGTTCGAATGCCGGTCAGGCTACATTTATCACTCATACTACAATTCATTCATCTCATCCTCTGAAGATATACCTTAACGGTGGTTCCGGAGGTTAAACAAAAAAAAAAAAAAAAACTGTTTATAATGATAGGATATCATTCATCATCACTTTTCATTATTTACCATGAACACTACCATATCCCTGGCAAGAAATTTAATTTTTTAACATTTTAAGTAAATATAAAAAATTTTGTAAAACTATTTCAAATTTATGAACATTACTTTTTTCTTCTAACTTTTAGAAATTTTTTATTGTTATAAATAAATATCTTTTAAAGTTTAATGAATTGATAATGTAGAATTATTGCATTTTTAATTTCATTTATTCCTTTATTTAATATAAGAAAAAAACTACTGATACATAATCAGAATTGCTGACTGATTTATAGATCTTTTATCATCCCAATCATTCAGAGTGTATCACAATGTTTTCCCAGGACTTTCATAAGCTACTCTGCTTATGAAAATAATGGAAAAAGTTCACATAAACATGAATACTAAAATGCTTCGTTTACGATTTACAGCTAGTGAAATATTTTGCTCGCATTTCATACACCTTTTTTATACAAAACAGATTGCATTCTCTTGAAGAATTGTCAACATTACGTAGTACAGAAATGTGCTAAGAAATATTTGGAAATGGCTGGCTAATTTTAACAACATTTATTATAAACATATAATGTATTATTACATTTAAATCAAGAAGATAACATAATAATGTTGTCAACATAATAGTGTTCTTCTTGATGTATTATTAATGTTCATTTATTATGAACATTTATTATAAATTGGTACCTATAATACACTTTGATCTAGTGTACTTTTTCTAAACAAAATTCGAATTTTTCTAATTTTGTTTATTGTTTTATTCAACATATCTTACTCCATTCTGTTTAGAATTAAATTTTCTACAAGTTTTGTTTAAAGGTTTTATAGGTTTATTAACCATTTAACAAAATTATTGTACGTCAAACATAAAAAAAAAAAGTTTTTTTCACCAAATTTGTTGCTTTTCACCCAAGATTTCACAAAAGAAATACTTAATATACGGTTCTGGGATATATTTTATTCAATTTTTCAGGCCAAAAACCATAAGAAATCACTAATTTTGTCCCTTAATTAAGTTCTAAAAATTTCTGTACGACCTCATTTCTCCCCGGGGAGGCTGAAATCCGAGCACAATGTTTCACTAGCCGTAAATTGCAAACAAAGCATTTTTAAAAAATCCATGTTTAAAAGTTACATTATTTAGTAGAACAAGTTATCAAAGTCCCGGAAGAACTTCGTAATATATTTTTTTATATATTTACAGCTTTCTAATATATATATATATATATATATATATTTCCAACAGATTTGTTTCAATATGTGAATAATTTTTCACACTTTTTAATGTAATTTCTTCATTACAAATGACACACAATAAAGAAAACTCGTGAAAAGAATAATTAGAAAACAAATAAGTAATTATAGAAAATCCGAATTCTCCTTGTGTAGATTACAGATAGTTCATACATTGTTCTTAACAAGATAGTTCATACGTTCAAATAGATCAAATTTTTTTGTTGTTGACAAATTATGCTGTAAAAAGTGAATTTTTACAACATTTTACCGATTTCATTGATACGTCCTTTATTCAATATTATCATTAAAATCGATAGATATTTCTCAGTCAAATATTTATAAAATAGTAATAGATAACAGTATCAAGGGAATTAACTGGTTTTATTTTCAATAATTTTTGAAAAAATAGCTTGTAAATATAAAAAATTTAATATTCACTTAAAAAGAGAATAAGCTATAATTGTATTAACATTTTTTAAATTTACCATTTTTAACTTATTTATTTAAAATAAAATGTAAATTAAATCACAAAAATATATTATTTAAAATATTTACTGACTTATTCTATTGCTTGAATGAACGTGATAAAAATATTTATTAATATAAAAATGTAAAGAAAACTTTAATTATAATTTTATAAATTGCTTCCAGATTCTAAGCATTTTAATTAGTATATATAATAATCTACATAAAAAATACAGTGAAAATATTATCTGAATAATTGCACAATCTTTAACAATGTTAGAATCCTTTTAGAGTTCTTTAGCTTTGTAGTTACAGAAATAATTAATTAGAAAGTATCTCAGGAAGCGATTATAATTGTCGGGAAGTAATGGATTTGTTATTTTTATTCCATTGTTGCAAATATCTATTGGTAAACCTGTTATTCCTATTGTATCTACGCTCTTCTTCTTCCTGTCCCATGGCAATGAATTTTAGGTGTGTCTAGAAGCCTAGAAATATATTTATAGGCTTCTATCTAACAAAACTTGATTAAAAATGAATAGAAAGAGAAGTATACAAAAGAAACGGGCATATTGTGATGGCCAGTTTGCTAGATACGCTAGGAATAGGTGGAGTACGGCTATATTAACTTGGTTATCCCAGATAATTTTTCCCAGAGGGATAATCCTCTGGGTTATAGAGCATAAAACTCATTATAGAGTTTCACAAAATATTTTGGGGAAAAAAATGAACAACTTTAAAGTTCAGCTTTTTTTGAAAGTAAGAGCTTTAAATTTTAGATCTGAAGTAGCTTTCACTGCAAGTTAAGCTTCTTTAGAGATTGTATCAATTGCAGTGGATTTTATGTTAATTATGAATGTGTCTTTACGTTCGAAATCCAAAGAAAACCCATCGAAACTAACATCTTCATACGTAACTTTAATAATTCTGAACAATAAAAATGTTCAGCTTGATATTTTACAGACCATACAGTTATACAAACAAGACTACTAGGATGAACAACATATAATAAATTATATAACTTTAGTGAAGTAAATGTTTACAACTTAACATTAGTTCAATTTTTTACACATTTTAAGAAAAAAACAACAGAACAAGACAAAATGGCAATAACAAAAGATTCAAAATAAAATTCTAAATAAAAATTCAAAAATACCTACAGAATCAAAACAATATGTTATACTACATCGTTTCAAAACCATTAATAAAACAATATACTTATTATCAAGCGAAAATTTGCACAATCAAAAAGTTTTGATCGACCTAGGGTATAAGAACTTGATTACGCCAATTGCTAAAGAACTTTTGTACAGGACAAACAATATCATATTTCAGATAACCATTGTAAACCATCTCTATAAATTACCTTATTGAAAAATACACACAAATAGAAACATTAACTATTTAATTAAAATTACACTACAAACGTAAAATTATACTTAACATTAAATAAACTTATTGTTACACGTAAACAATAAATTACACAAAAGATTCACATTTAGATAACTAAAAACATACAAATACATAAAAAAAAATTATACCTGAACAAACACAATGTAATTCTTAAACACTTTTGAGTACGCTTCATTAATAATATAGTTTAATATAAACCCTAATCAAACACTAATGCCAGATTCAAATACCGATGGAATTACAATGCTCAGCTGTTTCACCAGAAGAAGAATCTGAAGAGACTTAGAATAAAAGTTAATATAATGATAACATTTTTTTAATTTTAACACTAAAATAAAATGTACAGCAGTCGATTTAAAAAAAAAGGCAAAGTTTTAAAACAAGTACGTAAGTCATTCATATCAAAATTAAAAAAGTGATATTTTCTCCTTTTAATCGTTATTTTTTTAAAAATTACCCCTAAGTGCGAAAGTCCGTACAATTAGTAATGTAGTTCTTCGATACTTTATAATGATTTTTAATATCAAATGTATCTATTATTAAATTTAATTAATTTCAACGTCCGTCCAAATCAGTATATTCAAATAATATTATGGGTTGGTTTGGACTCAATTGACATCAGAGATAATCCTCCATTGGAATTCTTGCTACACGATTTGAAGTTCAGTTGGATTCTTTTACATGCAACACAATTCCGGTAATGTTATGATATAGAAATGTTATGTAATATAGACTGTATATTTTGTCTCACTCTTTACAAAATAATAGCGGAATTTTCGAGCATAATATACTTGTCTTATTTTATTGCAGTAAACTAATTGGGAAATTCGTTCTTATTACATGTTTCTTCTTTCAGTGTTGGGTTTAAAAACGTTTTCCCTCCCCATAAAAAGATAAGTACCGTTTTATGTTTAGATAGGTGTCATAATGAATGCTATAAGTAATTTTTATTCAATCCAAAATTTTAACAAAAAATAGTTACTAATTCCCAGTAACATAAGTATTCCATCTCAGCTAACTAAACATTGTGAGGAATAAAGTGGTTTTCTGTTGTCATTTCGAATCAAATATAATATATGTGACAAAACATCACGACAAAATTTTGGAATGTAGATGATATTTAACTGTACAAGTGACATCTATAATTTGTCCATCACAGGGACTGGTTTTATAATGAACACCAATTCTCTAGAAAAAATTACTTTAGTGTCACTTGCACTTTAAATGCTTTATACATGCAATTAAAAATACCAACAGAAAATATAATGCGAGGTAATTAATGTACTCTTTTTGCGATAAACAATATTTTATAAATAAATAATGCCTTAGCATTAAAATAATAAAAACTGCATTAAAATTAACATTAAAATAAAATTAGTAATAAAATAAAAGAGAATAATAAATGAAATAGTAAATTATGCTAACAATTAATGGAACAAAACAGTATTACATACTCCCGTCATACAGTAGGAAAATGATTCCATTTTTCCTTTTTTTGGTTTCTATAGAAACCATTTTATGTTGATTTAGAAACCTCACTATAAATATGGTAATATTATACAACCCAGATTTACCGGTTTTTTTTTTTTTTTTTTAACAAATTGTAAGAGTCAGGGGTGAGAGAGAGATAGAAATATGAAAATTTCTTGCGATAATATTAAGAAAACACATATAAAATAAAAAATTTCATCTTACATATAGCCAATTTTTACTAACTGACATATATATATGTATATATGTATGTATGTATATATATATATATATGTATATATGTATGTATGTATATATATATATATATATGTATATATGTATGTATGTATATATATATATATATATGTATATATGTATGTATGTATATATATATATATTTGTTATTTGGGAAGTAGAATTACTAAAGATGGATGAAGCAGGAGCGATATAAAATGCCGAATAGCACAGGCGAA
>JAAAKQ030499215.1:0-20601 GCA_010016005.3 Zanna intricata | reverse complement strand
CTTGAACCTTGGAACTCTCGACTTCGAAATCAGCTGATTTACGATGTCGCGTTAACCACTAGACCAACCCGGTGGGTTAGTGGTATTAGACCTATTTTTTGTGACAAGAAGCGAGTGCTGGATATTGACATTGACAGTAATATCATCAGTTATATTGTATATTAACGAGATACATTCAATATTTGTATCGAGGCATACAAATATGCCTATTGTTTAATACAATAATATTAAGCGATTTTGTACATGGTCGTTGTGTGTGTGTGTGTGTGTGTGCGCGCGCGCGCCCTTGCATATGTGGGCTTGCTAATGTTATCACATTTGTTGTTGACTGACGGATGTTCGTTAACCCATTACATCATCGCGTAGTCATTCATTTATTTCTTGGAAATTTTACTCATTAACAAAAAAGATCTTGCAGTCATTTCGACATGAACCCCCTCCTTTTTGTTGCTGTGTAATACATCCTGATAGGTTTGAATGTCTGATATATCGACGAGTACTGTGGTTATATGCATCAGTAGGTTAGTGTGATTATCTATTTTGTCTTGTTTAAATATGTACAAGATTATCCATATCCTACATGTCGATATGTAGGATATCGTATTCTGCATGCTTTGTTCATAAAGCTGTCCGTCTATATAGTGTCTTTTTTTAAATGTTACATCGAACTTGAAACTAAGCTACAAATTTAGATTAAAATATGACATAAAAGAATTTTCACACTTTTTAAGTATTCGAAATATGTTTTTAAGTTTCATAGTCTAAATGTAAAAAATTCTCGTTTTGATGGATTTGTTTTAGTTAGGCCCCCAAAGATATTCAAGGAATCGAATATCTAGTATTGTGGGGATGCACATATACATGTATATTTGTACACATACGTGTACATATGCAGGTAGTTTGTACGTATAGATAATCACCAGAGCTGGCACAATGGTAACGGACGTAATCATTTTATATCAGTTATTTTAGGACTCCTGGCTTTACTCGATACCATCTTATGTTTGCTGGCTGAGTTTACGTACCGCACCGGAAACTCAGTCCCTGGGTCAGTGTACATCATTTCACCCCTCGTACACTTGCTTTAAAGGTTTCGAAAGTCTAGCTTAGACCTAACAGATCTCGACCTACAGTCACAAAACATAAAAAATTAGGAAGAATGGATCACGGATAAGGTTAGTATGGTGAAAATACTGCTGCGTGGTAATACCACTCCAAGGATAGCTCAAGCTCACTCTAGGAAGCAGCTGTCTAGTCCGACCGTAATTTCTTGGAAGATCGAGACTTTTTTTATTCACGAACGGAGTAGTTTCATAACTGATAAAAGAATTCCATTGACGAGCTAACTCATGTTAGGAATTTTTTCGTTTTGGAAATTACAGGCGCTTTAGAACAGTTCGTAAATGAAGAAGGGCTCGCTCGTCTTCGGTTCCGTGTGATTTCAAGACGTATCCAGCTGACAATTAACCGCAAACCATCTTAACGGATGTGTATGTACTACTAAAGAGACGAGGTTCCGAACCCTAGTAGTGGAAATGAAGGGAGAAATCTTCTACGTTACAAAAAGTATTGTCTTGTGGTATTTCAGTTTAGTACGATGACGATTTGCATCCATATCCGGGCATCAGGCAAGTATATTGATGTTTATTTGTAAATAAAAACAAAACATTAAATTTATAAGAATACTACCGTGGTACAATATTATTTGTTCATGATTTATTTTTGGTTCTGATATTTTAAGTGCTGATACTTTTAGAATATTACATTGTGTTAACTTTCATACTCAATACGTACCTAGTATTATAAAGTTCTGTGGTTATTATGAATTGTATACGTATCAGGTAGTCGCCGCCAAAGTAACGGCGAGCTTTCAGTGGTGACGATTACTACCCAACTTAAAAACATGTTCCTCGCTCTTAGTAATCCTACTTACCTAATGTTCTATTTTTAACAAATGAGTGTAAACAATTATGAAATAAAATACTGTTGACTAAATTTTGTATTGTACATTGAAAAATGTTATCTATTACTAACACGGTAAATATTGCAATAGATAGTTATTATTGTAACTTTAATTACTTACTGGAAAATGTATTATCAGTTTCATTCCTCAGCTAGAAAGCTCTCCTCGCTGTCATCACTATCTTCAGTGTAATTGCCAATATCATCACTGCCATTCCGTAGAAGGTTCTGTTAGTGCTTCTATTAACGACTCTTGGCGCCAATATTCACCTTCAATTTTTTTTTTAACCTTTTCACAGTAACATTTCCATTGTTTGTCGCTCTTAGAATTCATTTTTTTTCACACAATTTCTAAATTTCTGACATCTTAAACGTTGTATTATTGTAGCTCGCAACATGTTGTTTCACCACTGACCATACCACCGTGATTGGATTTAAATCAGGATGGTAGGTGGAAGCCGTAGAATTGATACTACTTTTTTTTTCAACAATTCGTCAAATTGGTATGGTTTTCTGTTACTGTTTTTCAACTTAATTAGTTCATACAATTGTGGTTTAAGCGTTTGAGATAAAAATGATATATAATATTTCTGTAGGATACTTTGATACGGAGCATTGTTAACAACTTCTACAGATTAGAAGGAATGTTAGGAATTAATTTTCTTCAGCCAATTTCAAATAATTTTTTGTATTCATGCTGTCATGATAATTGCCACTTTTTTATTTGGCTGACCAAGTTAATATTGCTTTTGGAATAATGCCATTTCGCCTCTGCATGAATTATAATTAAGCGTTCACCTTTATTTATTGGTAAATTAAGACCTACACTGTCGTCAGCCCTAATTTTGCCATTGAATGTGATGATAAAACATAGGATTCATCTAAGGATAAGATCGCTCGGTTACATTTTCTAAAACCACTGATTGCCTGCAAATATCAACCTTTTCTTCCTGATATGTTTTTAAACAAAAATTTTACTTTCGGTTTCTGCTTTGCGCCACTTAAAACCTAATAATTTCAAAATTCTTCTTAAACTAGTTTCACCGCCGTTAAAATTAATTTCAATTTTCAATTCTTTGTAAAGTTTGTTGACTGTTGGTAGCTCCTCTATCTTTGAGTGAAATTCATTTGTAGTTTGCCTAACTACACTTATCAAAATCATGTAATCCGATAATTAGTTTAGAACGTTTCTTTTTCTTTTCGGTTGATGAATGACCATTCTGCTCCCACGGATCGAAGAAGTTTTATATTTTCTTTTCTTAGGCTTTGAACCTGAGTCCTGAAAAGCCAGAGGCAGCTGCAGTTCTCTCTTTACACTTTAGTTTAGCGATTAAATGCTTGCCATTTTTAATTTTCCTGCAGCGAAAGATTTTTTCTTCATGAAATCATACACGTTGTTTACGTATTGTATTTCGCGTGCCTGCTGTCTACGTTTTCTACCTTCCACAACAGACTTAAATTCAGCCATAACTATTCGAATGTGACCGAACTACTTTTTTTTTTTTTTTTTTACCTCCGGAACCACCGTTAGGTATAACAGAGGATGAATTTGAATGATGTGTAGCGTGTGTGAAAATGCCATGCCTGACCGGAATTCGAAACCGGGACCTCCGGATGAAAGGCTACTCACGCCACGGTGGCCGGCCGACCGAACTACTTTAAAAAGTTTGAACCGTTCACCAAGATAAAATTTTTTTACAAAATATTATATCGTACGTTGATTAACTGTGTAAAAAAATACAAAACACACGCCAAAAGAATCATACTGAGTGTCAGAACCGCAGAAATGAACTTTATATACATAGAAAGCAAAAGAGGAACAAAAATAAAATAAAAATAATTGTTTTGTATTTGAAACATAATGTTACTTTTCTTAATACTGTAAACACACAAAAATACATTGCTTTGGTAACAAAAGTAGCTGTTTATACTACTAAGAGATGACTAATCATGGTGTGCCAATGTTTTAGAGAACAATAGTATAGCAGTGACGTGCGGGTTGATCATCCAAGCTTGCTCTTACATGGCGGCTTCTGTAAAATCACATTTCTACCCAGTATACAGAGCTTGATCTTCATTAATATAGGAGTGTACTCCTAGTTAAGTATACTCCTTGTAAAGATGATACATGTGGTATACGTACTTCTTGAAAATCACTTTTATGATTAGTATTATTATTATTATGGGAAGATGCTCTAAAATTTAATTTTATGGTACTATTGTCACTATCGGTCAATATCCCCGCTACTCAAGTGCTGATTTCCCCTTAAACGTTGTGTATGGTAGCAGTGTTTCATTCTGCCTCCGTTTAATTTTATTCATCACGTATTCCTGTTTTATTTGTGTTAACA
The DNA here is from genome assembly GCA_010016005.3 of Zanna intricata. NCBI lineage: Eukaryota > Metazoa > Arthropoda > Insecta > Hemiptera > Fulgoridae > Zanna > Zanna intricata. The sequence continues at coordinate 16,288 of JAAAKQ030499215.1, read as the reverse complement.
TAAAGCAAATGAAATAATTTATAATATTTTTTTATTATTCTATTGTTAAAGCGTAGGCAAATTCAGCGTAATATAAATTCAGTGCGATTAAATAAATCAACGAATTACGTGTAAAGATAGGCCTATACTATTATTTACCGTTTAAAAGATCAACAACTGTATAACACTTTTTACTATAATATATTATAATTATCAGTGTATTATTGTGCGCCACAATGATTCAGTACAATGTCATCATTCATCCTAACAAACAATCTAAACAACAGTCTGATTAATGAGATTATTTTCCTTCACTTTCATTCCATTTTATATACAGTATTTATGAAATAAAGACTGATCATATACATTTTTACCGTTAATGTTATCGTTCAACTGCCATTATCAGTTGTATCCTGTTTTGTTGGAATTAATCAAAAATTAAAAAAAAAAGAAGAAATATGCGGGATTGATTCTGAATACGAGCATTTTATACAGTTATTACATCATTATTATTGCACAAGCTAGATTATTTTTAATAATAATGGCCGTAACTGTCTTTTACAAAAAAATAAAAATAAACAAAAAAATGTTAACGGAAGTTGTGTATGAAAATCAGAAGCACCTCTTGCGAGTTTCTACCGCCAAATGACATCAAGGCTCTTTGTTATTCCTCCGCAAACGAACCACGACTTAAAAGTCTCTTCTAGCCCTATGAGATTATAATCAAGCCACATCTCGCTCACTTAACCTGAATTTTGTAATTACAATCACCTACCTAACATTGAGTGCCCGATCACTCGCAACCTCCCGGTGATACGAACCTGATGAATATGCGTCAGTAGTTACCTTGGTAAGCCAAGGTAGGCTATTCTTCTGCTCCCTGCATACAGTTGCTCCTCGGAGACAGTTTAACAAGATTTAGAGCGTTCATCCACCGCTGTTTTATTTAATTATACTTTTTTTTTGTGTTTCTTTAATTTTCTGTTTAAATATCAGTATTGTTAAGCAGCAAAGAGCGCTTTAAATGGAACTATAGAGTTTTTGTTTACAATCAGTACAAGAATACCATCGTTATTCTTCAGGTTATTCACAACTATGAAATATCTTCATATGTCCTTTGTAAATCGATCGTAATTATCAATATTTATTTAATGTTGGTATTGATAAATGGCTGTACTTGATGGTGGTTTTTAATTTCGTTCACAACTACATTACGAGTTTCCAACACTTATAATTTGTTTTAAAATTATCGAAATCAAATTGTGTTTTAAAATATAATTACAAAATGGTATATTTTATACAAAATGGTATGATACCACTTTTCAGTGAAATTTCATTGTAAGAAAAAAGTTCGTCATTAATATGATGTACGTGTTTTATTACATGCATTCTTTACTGCTTAGAAATTATTAAATCGAATTGATAGTTACAATGCCTTGAAGTAAACTTTAATAAACAAATAAATACATTTTTATGTTTTTACTTCTACATATTTTTGTCTTGAAAGTTTAAAAATGTGTCATGTTTATACAAAAAAAACCTTTCTCTTAACCTAGTAATAATTAAAGCAATGAAGCAGTGATAGAAGTTTTTTTTTTGGTTTTGTAGCGTGCACTGAAATGATTTGCTTACCAAAGTACTGAATTTACAAATATTAGAGCATCCTTCGGTATAAATTGATTGCAGTAATACCTGGACTATATTGACGTTTTCATGCTTGCTGTCAGTCAGTTTTTCCAGTTGGTTCGCCGATATCAAACTTATTAATATCAGTTACTTATCAAAGTGTAAAAAGATAGATGTGCTGTAGTTCTGCCTGGGATGCCTGAAGTAATGTTGATCGCTAATGTCACAGTAAAGGGACATAATATAACGATAACATAAGATAACGATAGGGTCGTAGATAGCAAGAAACCAGTCTCAATCTTGATTCAACCTATTTGCGCTTCAATTGAGCTTTCTTAACTTTGATGTATGATACCTTTAGTGTGTCCTTGATGATGTATGTGAGGTTCAAATCTGTTATACAATTAGTGATTTATGCTAACTGAATTGCTTGTTACTATAATGTAGATTTTTTTAAATGATAATACGATTTGTTGGTACGTAATGTGATTGATTTTATGCGTATGAAGTTGTATTAAAACTGTCGGTTATATTTTAATTATCTTATAATAATACTGAATTTTATTTCTAAATTAGAATGAATTTTGTGTAAATTGGGATAACTACCGTTATTTCAGACATCCTCTGATGATCTCTTTGATGTTAAATAGTCATATATCATTCATTATTTGTTAAAATTAATTTTATTCAGAAAACTGCTTTTTGTAGTCTATGACCTACTGTTAAGAATAGGCACGATCTAGACAGAAATATTTACATCAGGGTTGATTTTTCAATAGTACGTTATGCTAAAAATAAGATTCTATTATCAACTATACTCCAGACGTCAAGAAAAACGAGTTGGTACTTAGTTAAATATATGCCATATCTTCCATGAGTAGGCTAGGCTGTTCAGGACTCTGTACCTATTTTCGGGCGGCTGTAATTTCTGGAATAAAATAATTTTTTTCCTTCTTTATCCTAGCTAGTCAATTGAAAACTATTAATCATTCATGTTCTCATTCCATCTGGGTAAAAGAGCCCGATCTACTATTGGACTGCTAAGTGAAATAGACGCCCAGACCATTATATTAACCAGAAGGTGGGCCTACTGATTTGAAGAATTTTGGTCGGGATTATTTGTTTCGTACTGACGTACGAAACAATAAATCCCGACTGTAAATCATTCTTTTAAACCGATCACTATATTTCCTTATCTTTAATTCCTTTTTCCTTAATTTGGTTCTTTGAGTGTCAGTCATACCCCTAAACATATATATATATATATATGTGCATATCGGGTGAAGGCAAGCCTCAATAATGGTTACTGTAGTCAAGCAGTGTGGAGATGGTTACGATTTCTGTGTAACCTGTTATTTTTAATTCGTGAATTAAAATTAATACTATTTTTTTAAAAACTTAACACCGTATTTCTTTTTCAACGCTACATTTCTTAATTAAAAATTATACTGATCTGTTATTTTTAATTAGCAAGTTAAAAATAATAGAGTGAACAAGCCTGCATTCAAATACATAAGGAGGATGTATGCATTCAATAGGAATCTATATTTACTGTTTTATCATTTTACATTACATTAGTAAGATTATTTCCGCTCAGTCGTTTGATTGGAACAAACTTATGTACTAAACTATAAAGCTAAACAAAAAAAAGTAGTCTTAAAGTATTAAATGAGTAATGTGTAAGAAAAAAATTGATGAAATAAGCTATACGTACTGTTGTAATTAACTGAAATTTATATTGAATATCTTCTTACTTTTTGTGGGAAGCTTTTGTTCTAAAAGAATATCGTTGAAATCTCCCGTCATTTCCTCCAAAACAGTTGAAATTAATTTTATTTTACATTCTTAGTTTATTTATTAGTGAAAAGGAAACAATAACGTTGTATAATTTAAATTTGATTAAGTGGTTATTATATCGTAATTTTTTTTTGTTGGTCTTAGAATCTTTTGAAAATCACTTGTATTATGGTATTTTTTAAAATGAATTAAAGTGCTAGGAACCTGTAAAAGAGTTGAAAAAGAAATAAAAAAAAAATCGGTTCACTGCCATAATTACTACTCTACTGGAATCTAGTTTCAACTCTTGGGTATGTCCGTTACATTTTGAATAGTTTTAATAATAATTTTATTATTATTTGAATAATCCAATACTGCATCCAATTCGGAGGGGGGTATTGAACTAGGATTTCCTTAATGAAACTTTAGTCTTGCCTCGAGTGATATATCTAAAGGGAAAACAATGTTTATAGCATATATTTAAATTGTTCGACAAAAAATAATTTGTCTACTCCCGTATTTTTTTTCTCAACATACTTAAACACAGATGGAACCACCGTTAGGTTTGTCACCAGCCCCTCCGTAGTTTCGTGGCAGCAGATATTGCCCCCAAAGTTGGTTCCTATAACAGGACCCCCCCCCCCCCATCAAGGTCTCCCCTGGCTCTTAGAAGCATTCCAACCCTCCTCCGCTTGTGGAGTGCCGAAATGCCCCTCCTCAGGGAAGCTACTCTTCCCGGCCCTAAACCTACCCCTACCGGAAGTCATGTGCGCGATCCTCTGAACCCTTGAGGGGTCCCGATGCGTCCTCGGAAGTTCCCCGATCCAGGACACTCTTGCGTGTGCCCGGAACAAGGCATCCTCAGGAATTGGGCTGCCTCCCTGGCACTACACATCGCAACATTACGACCTGGGCGCTCAGAGTTTTTTTAGCGATCCTTTCCGTTTTTTAAATTTTTCCGTCTGCATACCTCCCCTTTTTTTTATATTAAAACACCTTTACCCTCTTGGATTTCTAGCATTAAGGTGCCGTGACCACGCGTATGTAATAAAACGCCTTTATGTATGGTTGGCGTCAGTCCCTTCCTTGTACCTAAGTTGGTATCCGTTTTTATAGGTTAGTTTTACCGCCCGGCATGGGTAAACCATGGAACATCATAAATGCAAACAGACAAGAAATATAGACTAAGTTACTTAAAAGTAAATATACATGACAAATTTAAAAGCACTCTAGATAAACATTACTTACATAAATCACATGAATACATCGAAATCCTAGGGTGTTGCCACTAGTCACTGTATCTCCTTCGAATTGTGCTAGTGTCGTGTGACAACCATAAGCGAGAGATACATACATGTTTGCAAATACAGAACAAGAATAAAAGAAAAGGAATCATAATCACAAGAAAAATAGTCACAAATGCAACATCCGAAGCTTGGCTGTGCATCCAGCAGAGACCCGCCCTAGCAAATCTGAGCTTCCGATGGCGATGGCTCTTATTCCGCTCCTCAGATGGCCGCCTCCCTCTTTCTCCTTTGTTTCGAGAATGCGCGACGTCAGCTGCTCCACTTTGGTCCCTTGCGCTTTTCTTCTGAAGCGAAAGAGATATGAACCAAATTCCTCGTGCCCGGAGAGGAACTGGGTAAGATAGTATCGAGCCTCCCCAAAACCCCTTCGGATCCGGTTTCAACCTCGGTATCAACCTTCTGGTTCACACCCCTTTCTCCGCCGCCGTCCATTCAGCCCGTCACTCTTCCAGCCTTTGACATTTCACCTCAGCCTTGGGGACACCTTCCTGGAACCTTTTCAGTACCAGCGCTTTCAAATGAATGAACGAATGAACTCCAAATACACGTCGGCTGCCACTCGCGATATGGTACGATACGCAGATGTAATGTGTAAACCCGTGCGGCGTTGGAACGAAGCCAGTCTGCTTTCGTTTCTCTTGACCAAAAACACGTCATGCGATATCACGACCGCACACATCACGATCGATGCACATCATCATGGACAGCAACAATCTTCTCTTCCTTGTCCGTGGGCCTTCCTTTGATGATAGTATCTTACTCAGACCCGGTAAGACTTTTTCGGCTCTCTCCGTTACCTTCTACACGTGAAAATAGAAGCGGCCCGTCTTATCCAGCCATATACCCAGATACTTCATTCTTCTGCTCTCCTCGATAGTATGGCCGTCTACCCGGATCGTCATCCTTTGCATCCGTCGTCTTCCGATTAGGGCCGCCATCGACATTTTCTTGGGTGCCCCAATCGACATTTTCTTGGCTGCCAGCTGCAAGCCTTTCTCACGAAGCTACGCACTAACTCTTCTTATCACCTCATTGGCGATCTCCTCGATTTGGTTTTTACGTTCTGAGACCAGTAGGTCTAAGTCGTCGGCATATGCGACCACCTGTGCATCTCATGTAAGAGGCCGTCATACGCCACGTTCCACAGTAGCGGTCCTGAGACTAGTCCTGCGGTACCCACCCATGCTTGTCGAACTGACAGCGCCTTCTTCCGTATCCGCGATTACCTGTCTTGTCGTGGAGGTAGTTGTTAACATTGACAGCAAAGAGTCGCTAATTCCTCTGCTCCGCAGTTCCTCTAGGATCACATGCCAGGGAACTGTTTAACGCATTTTTCACATTGAGGAGAGCCACCAGTGGTATCCGTCGATGCCTCCAGGTTCCTGCTGCGCGCGTCCTTGTCCAGTTGGTAACGTAAACTATTGCATCCAACGTGGATCTACACCTGGTAAATCTAAATTGTCGTGGGGGGGGGGAGAGTACCCCCGCTGCTGTCAGCTCATCCTTTAGTTTCTCGGGGAGTATGCTTTCGTACAATTTGCCCATCGTACTTAACAGGCAAATTGACCTTGTCTCCACCCCAGGCGAGACCTCCAGCTTAGGGAGGAGCACTAGCCTCGCCTACTTTCAGCAACGGGGGAAGTCTTCCCTCTCCAGTGCAGTGTTTAGTGCTTCCAGTACTGCCCAGTGTCTAGTTGTCAGCAATCCTGTTAGTGCAGCAAGTATTTCATCCGGTCCTGGACTCTTGTTAATATTGAATCTTGTTATAATCGCTGGTCGCATTGATCGATGGAAAAGCTGCAGTGGACGGCCTGCTACTGCAGCTGTTCCAGCGAGAAGCATTGTGCGTGACCCGCTTGCAGCTCCACCCAGTCCCCCTCCACGACCTCGAATAGTGACAAGACCGCCCGTAAATGTTGGCCGCGCAACAGCCTGGGAAGGCGTCGTCCAAATTTTTTCATTACAATTTGATATGCCTTCCCCCAGTGGTTCTCGTCCAACTCTTTTACCAGTTGTTTCTAAGAATTCTGTTTGGCCGACCAAATTGCTTCTTTTAAGCGGTACCTTGCCGTCCGGTAGTCCTCCTGGAGCTGTTCGAGGTGACCTAGAGGAGTATTTGTCCTCTTTTTGGCTCTTGTCACGGCCCTTCTTTTAGCCTGCGCATGTTTGCAATTTCGGTCGACCACCAGTCTTCAGTGCGACCATCAAGCCGTCTGGAGTAAGGGGTTGAGTGTCGTCCACCTCAATCGCAGCGTCTGTCACTCGCACCAGCTGGGCTTCTGCAGGTCTCCATCTGCGAAGGGTCGGTTGGTGCCGTGGAGATCTTCCTCGCCGATATACCTTCTCTCCACACTCGGGATCAGTCCCTCCGAGACGGTTCCACTAATCTTGTACTAACAACAGTAGTATATAGTAGTAACAGTAGTCCCATTATTATATTTTATACTACTTTCTTCTTAATTGGAAGGAATTCACTACTCAGGTCCGTTATACAGGTCTTGTTACAATATTGATTCAAAATTCTTTGGATTTCACGTATAAGAAATTCCTTCCGGTTGAAAAAATAAATATTTGTTTCAACTTTAATGAAGGTGCAAAAAAATTGTGGAACCTATAAAAAAAGTATCCCTTTGCTTTTTTTTATACTGAATTTATATGCCCTCATAACATAAATTAAGATGTTTGTTGTATTCCGAAAGAATGAATTACCAATTAATTGCTTTTAGTGTAATCCGTGGAGGGACGCAAATTTTATATGTACGAACTTTAAAATATAATATTTAAGGAGCATATTGTTTTTCTCACCACTAGTTTTCGAACTTTTTTCATTTTTTGGATTTTTTTTATATCTTAACTTGCTAAGATATACTAATCTACTTTAAGTTTTATGGTAATGTATAAACATTACTCAGTACAGTAAGAATTATTTTTGGGACAATTTTTTATTTTTAGGGTATAACGTATAAGGATAGGTTTATTGTTATAATACTGTTATTTCTTATGCGTTCAGTCTGTAAAACTATCTGTCGTTACTTATTATCTAAATTCTAAAGCTGGAGTTCTACGGTAAGGGGGATTATAACTAACGAATGCAAGTAGTACATACATAAATTTATATATGCGTAAGTATTAAGATCTTTTACTGCAAATACTTTTGCTGTTCACAAATAAAACTACCATAATAGTTATAAATGGAATTAAGTACATTATCTCTTTCACTTACAGTATTACAGTAGCTCACCGAACCATTACTTGTTTTCATGTAATGTCCACATTGGAATTACTCGTGGCGTCATCTTAAACTCGTCGAATTTAATTTCCACTACAAATTCGTTCCTTTGGTGACCTCCTAGCTGAGGACTCTTGCTGACTGACATCCCGCAGACTCTCATTTTGCAGACTGACAGACATCTCGCTTAGACTGATACGCAGAACTAATTTCAACTCGTCTTCCTGAGAGTATTTATACTCCTATTTTCTTTACCTCTCGGACCGGACCCAACTTGAAGCATGAGAATCATCATTCGCCCCCACACGTTCCCATGAAATTCCAAATTTTGGTATTACCAAAGACGATTGTTAAAAGAACCTTTTACCTTTACCAAAAGGGTTCCTTTTAGCCCCTTTCTGAATTCTTCCCGTTATTATATTTTATACTACTTTCTTCTTAATTGGAAGGAATTCACTACTCAGGTCCGTTATACAGGTCTTATTACAATATTGATTCAAAATTCTATGGATTTCATGTATAATACATTCCTTATAGTTGAAAAAATAAATATTTGTTTCAACTTTAACGAAGGTGCAAAAAGATTGTGGAACCTGTAAAAAAAAAAAATCCCTTTCTTTTTTCGCAGTGTCATATTCGTTAGTGCATGGTAATATCATATTTTTGATCTCTTAATAATACTTAATTTAGCTTTACTAAAGCAGATTTGTATATCTGAAGCTATCGCACTTCTTTTAAGTTAATGGAAATAATTTTATGATATTTAAGGAGCATATTGTTTTGCTCACCACTAACTTTCGAACTTTTTTTCATTTTGTCGATTTTTTTTTTATATCTTAACTTGCTAAGATATACTCATCTACTTTAAGTTTTATGGCAATGTATAAACATTACTCAGTACAGTAAGAATTATTTTTGGGACAATTTTTTATTTTTAGGGTATAACGTATAAGGATAAGTTTATTGTTATAATACTGTTATTTCTTATGCATTCAGTCTGTGAAACTGTCTGTCGTTACGTATTATCTAAATTCTAAAGCTGGAGTTCTACAGTAAGGGAGATTATAACTAACGAATGCACGTAGTACATACATAAATTTATATATGCGTAAACAGACAATTCGATTTTTATATTATCATTTATTTCTCTTTTTCCTTACATTGAATTCCAGGAATCGTGTAGTTAAACCTGTGTGTCGATGAGTAGTTTGCTGTTATGGTCACGTGATTCTTCTTGGAATTAATTGTAAGCTCCGAGTATGATGATGTGTCTACTTTCCAAGTAACCGGTTATTACAACTGCGACTACAAAACAAGCACTGCCACCGACATACTGCATTTATATGCCCTCATAACATAACTTAAGATGTTTGTTGTATTCCGAAAGAATGAATTACCAATTAATTGCTTTTAGTGTAATCCGTGGAGGGACGCAAATTTTATATGTACGAACTTTAAAAACATTTCACCTGACTCAGCTTAGTAATAACTTGTTTAATATAATTCCTCTTTCTTTCTTAGAATTACTGTTTGTTAGCCTTCATTATTGTTGTGGATTTTACTGTTGCTTATTTATTTTTCCCTCGTTTACTACGTTAACAATATAGATTTTAAAATACATAAGCGTACATCAAGGTTAGAGTGAATGCATGATTTCCCTCCTTATCATCATGAAATTCTGCACAAATTGAAGAAAAAGTATGTAATGTATAAATAAATAAAAAATAAAATAAAAAAATACCATCTTAATAATTATTTACATCTTTGGAAAAACGAAATATTGAAATTAATCTTTTACTGGATACATACAGCTACTAATTATTAAATTTAAATGATCGATAATTAATACTACGGACTGTTTAACTTACCGTATCACTATTTACATCTGTATGAATTCAATACAGCTCATACATATTTATATAAAAATTTCCACACACATTTATGTTCAGAAATACAACATTTTCAAATTTTTCTTTTTTAGACTCAAAGAGATAAAGAAGAAAGGAAGGTTTTCTCTTTTTCTTATTCATTGATAATTAAAGTATATTCTACTCAAAAGTTTTGCTTTTTGAAATCTGTGTCAACTTAAAAAATGAATATGAGAAACGATTTGTCTCATTCTTCAAAAAATTAAATTTTATAAAAGATTATTATTTAAGAGAATTATTTTTTAAATCTTTTCGTTGGCTTTTTGAAGTCATATTTATTTTACTTTTTTTTATATATATATACTCATATTTAAACTTTGATAGGTTTATAAAAAACCACTTTGCAAAATCTAAAACGACTAGCAATCTGGATCTACATACACAAGAAAAAGATTCGCAGAAACAGGTATAGAAATTCTAGATTTTTAAACATTCTTCCATTTATGTTATCTGAACTAAGTAACCACTAGAAGAATTTCCTCAACAAAAATAAGATAGAAAGATATCAGTGCGTGTGGCTGTGAGAAAAAACACGTCAAATTGAAAACTATCTTCTGCTTTGAAGTCGTTAAAAAAGGATAAGTTATTTATCATTGTTAAATTTTTTTATGAAACGTTAAACAGTGTAGATATGAGTACATACATTAAAACTCGGAACAATATTTTTATGCTTTGAAAAAATCTTTGGTTGGTTAAAAACCAACCAAAGATTTCATACACAAATAGATTTTCTTTTTCCAAACGTGGACTTAAGAATTTTGAAGAAAATTATATTTGTTGATCTTTATGGCAATGAAACATAGAAAATATTAAAACCTGAAATACAGAGATCTGTTTTTGAAATACTAAGATTATGACAGATATTTAAAATTAATAAATGAGTTGAGAATGTTCGAAATGGAAAAAAAAATACAGAATATTTTCGACGAATTAGAAAAAGAAGAAGCATGTGAGACAAATTTTCGCCAAAAGAGCTCGGTCGTTGATAAAATATTAAAGCATCAAGTATTAGTGAATTTTGTGATTGAAGGAAACATAGAAGGTAAAACTTGCAGGAGGAGACTACAGTTCTATACCTAAATAAACAAGTAAACGTTTAGAATGTTGCAATTATGATCAGGTTAAACTATAAAATCGGAATAGAAAGAAATATAACAATGTGTCGACCTTTAAATTTATTGAGAGAAAAAAATTTTTAATTGGTAATTTCTATTTATTTTTATTATTTTTAATGTCCATTGATTTACTTTGTCTGCAACTGAAGGTAATTTTCGTTTCACACGAAAAATTTTGCAGGATAGTAAGAATATCAAACGGAAGATCATGTTAAATATAATGTACGAAAGTTTGATCAGTTTTATATAAATACTGTCTAATTCATGAAATTGAAGCAGTCGATAAAACTTATTTTATCTCACCGCAGTAAACGTTTTATTTATTTTGATGCGCTTGTTCATCATGACGTTTGAATATTTTTTTCTCTTTATCTAACCATTATTTCATCCTTATTTTATTTCGATTTCCAGTTTTGTGCTAGCAGATAATAAATTAATATGTTAAAATATTTGATAATATATTTAGTTTTCTGGACAGAAATGTAGTCATTATTTCAGGGTGCCATTGGGGATAACAGGTAAATTTTGTGGATATACTTATTGCTGAGTGCACTTACTACAGTAAAAGCAAAAGAGCGGTTTTACAGTTGCTTCATTTTTTCTCGTTGGCTATGTCACTTATATAGAAAACCAGCACATTTAAATTAGGTTAAATATGTCAGCATTTTTTTTCATCACTTCTTCGTACTAATAAAAAAGAGTAATTTGTTTATCTGTTCATTGTATGTATTATGAGTTTAGTCTTAAAAGAGTTTTAATTCTTGCCGGAATTGTAATTATTACTATTATATTTAATGTGTATTAATATTAAGCATTTCTGAGTGAACGAAAACTTTTATGGTTTGTTAATTATAATAATTTAGGAGTAGTTTAGCCTTTTTAGAATGTAAGCTACCGAAAAATGAGGAACCGAATCATTATAAACCAGGTTCTGAGCCGTTATAATTGATCCGTTTTGGTTTGTAATATTTTTTATATAAAAATGTTACAATCAGTTGAAAGTTGTCTTGAAAATTGAAAAGTTTTCAAATTGTTAATAATGTTGTTTAAAAAAGGATATAATTTTTGTTTTATTATTTTTATTAGCATATTTTTTCGCGATCGCAAGTCATGTATGACAGATTCGGGTTGATTCTTCAGTTCCTATTTATTTTTTTATAATATTAATTTGAGGATGATTCGAAATATTTTCCACTGAGTCTATCCTTCAATAGAACAGTAAATACGGATACGTGACTTAGGTAGGTATGCGGAAATACCTTTATGTATTTCTTTATTTTATTATTTATATGCATGTGAGTTAGAATGATGGAGTAAGTTAATTCTAGTACAGGAGGTTTGCTCGGTTGTACCAGTAACTCGTATATTTTGCCGATAGCTACGGCTTCTCCTCCAAATCCTCCCCGAATGCCGTTTTGTTGTTGGTCTGCACTAGTTACGTATTTCGTGCAATTTTGGTCTGAAAGTCATTGTTGTATATAATACAGTACAATGTTACGTATTCAGAATTATACAGAATTTCGCATAAATTGTTATTAATCTTTTTAATTCTTTTGTATATAAACTATCTCCTTAACAAATTTTCATATAAAAGATTTCGAATTTGTTGTTGATATCTGTATTTTCTATGCGATAGAATTGGAATGCGAGTCGCCTTAAATAGTAGTTTGTTGTGATCACTTTATTAGAAATGGATGGTAATATCAATAGTGAAAACATAGTTGTAAGTATGAATCATAACATTCCAGTTTTTCGTCGCCAGTTCAGATTAATTGTACGGTCTGACGTATCTATATTTATATTCGTATGGATTAACTGACAACATATCTTTGGTAGTTATTCATATTGTATTTTCTGCCCGTGTTTAAATCGTCTTGTTTATTTACAGCGTATTTTTTTCAGTTTATTCTGCTTACATGCACGATAACTTTTTTTAAATTTTGTGTTTAAATTGTTATATTTGTCTACGTGTCATATATCTTTTATGCTAATCGCCACTTAGATAATTATGCCAATTATTTCATTTTTTCGGTGTCATCCATCAGTAGTCGAACCGATTTTTCTTTCAGGATAAATTTTAAATCTGAATTTTACCTGAGCTCTAGATGATTTTTTTTTTGTCGTACATCAGCTGATTTTATTTCACAAAAGTAAATAAATTGTAATAAAATATGGGGAGGTGTCTTATTTGGAAAACGAATTTAATTATAAATATGCTTTTTTCCGTATTCTGGCTGATTGAGTCTGTGTAAGACTACACCTCATTTACTTGTCATACACATCATCCTCATCTCAATGGGCCGTGGGAGAGATTACTTATTGTTCATACTTTCTTTTTCTGTGTAGCCTCCTGAACTACCGTAAAGTATTATCTCAGAGGATAAATCAGGAAGATATGTATGAATGTGAATGAAGTATACTCTTTTACAATCTCAGTTCGACTCCTGAGAAGTGTGGTTAATTGAAACCCAACCACCAAAAAACGCTTGTATCCATGATCCAAGATTATACTGATATCATATCTGTATAAAAGTTACTGCCTTTACTAGGATCTGAACTTTAGAACTCTCGACTTCGAAATCAGCTGATGTGCTTTGTCGCATTAACCACCCCGGACCTTGCCCGGTGGACTTGCTTATTGGGCACTAGCTGAACAGATTGCAACTTTTATAGTAGGAAAATAATATTCTGGCTGAGGCCATTAATTATCTTTTGTTGTATTTATTTATTGAATCCATAATTGCTTGCTAACCTGGCAAATGGCTTATAGCCATATCGTAATAAAATAATTTAAAAAAAAATGGTAAAAATTAAAGTGGAAAAATTTGATTTATTTATATTTAAATAAATAAATAGGAAATATATCGTAAGAACTTGCACCGCAGAATGAGCTAACCAAAGAGTAGGTATTGGTATAAGTTGACAAAAATTAGTTCCACTAGCGAAACGAGTTCCTGGTTTAATTCGACCTTTTGACAGTTCATCTTTATTTTAGTATTGATAGCATATATACTACTAAACGCGTTCCCCAGTTTTATGAAATTTTTTAGTTAAGATTCCTTATAATTATGTACATTACATAACTTGTGTAAGTTTTCATATGTTTTCTGTTTTAAAATGATGACGCTGTTATGATATGCGCAGACTTAAAATATAAAACCTATAAATACTATATTTTTATTGGGTATATAATTTACATTATGTTTGATTGGAATTAAAATGATTATGAAATATTTTAAATAAATACAAAAGTAATGTATTTATAACTAACCGAGTGGGCGAGATCTTGTTTAAATTTGACCTTTTGGCAATTCAATAATACAGTTACGGTGAAACGAGTTTTTAGATTTTCTTTTCAAATTTTTAATGTGAGTTTCTTTCTGACATATGTGAAACAATAAATTTTTTCCATTTTTAAATGGAAGTCATTATCTCTTTTAGACCAGGCATAAAAAGGTGATCGGTGGAGAGAAAGCTTCAGTCATCTAGCTACAGTTGCTGAGAATCGGACACGTGATCTTTTCTACTCACGATGCAGCTTTGGCACACACCTTTGGGTAGTACGAGCAATTTTTATTTTTTACGCCGCAACTGTCAGCGTTAAATAGTGTTAGCGTAGTGACTAAAACTTCCAAAGTGTATTACAATCTAGAATGCCATTAAGTAGTTTATTAATTCGTTTCGTTGTAGAGTCAGTGTTGCTCTACAATGATAGATTATGGATGTATATGGATCGTTAAAAAATATAAAAATAAATATATAATATAAATATATAAAATATAAATATGGTTCGGTAAAAAATGAGCGAAATCTACCGTTCATAGAACTACTTTTTATTCTTACTGTGATATAAAAATTAAAAGAAAGTGGCTATTTATAATGTTGTTTTTCTGTGATGGAATAACGAATGAGATCCATCTATTTTATAATATCTAACGTAAGAAAAATGAAGAAAGAAGGGTCGAATTGAGATTCAATTTTATTCTATAATAACTTAATTGAAAAGTATTTACTATTCCAGTTATCAGCACGAATACTGGGCTATACAGCACACATCATCGGGCGAACCCGGGTGAAGAAGTTCGTTGTATTTAACACCCGTAAATGTTGAATACCTAACTATATTTTTTTAAAATGAAAGTTAGAACATAACAATCCGAGTATTGCGCGTACTACAGTACGCCATAAGTTAATGTTTCGCGACCTTGTACAGTTATATATAATATTTACGCACTCACTCACAGACACATACACTGAATCTCATTTACATTTTTTTATGGTGTGTTGTTTCTTAGTAATACGAATTTAAACTTACGGAGAGTGGTGGTGTGACGTCAGTTCCACTGTATTAAAGGTTAAATTGCTGATAATTATACTGATAGCTATTATAATATTCTTTTTATATAACTAATTGAATTGGATCTATTGTGATATTATTTGTCCGGTTGAAATCATATCTAATTCTGTTACTGCTTGTTATTTAAGCGAGTGTTAAAAAATCGCGTTCATATATGGAAGTAATACTTATGTTCTTAATTATTATAGCGTTATTTATTTTTTATTTTTTGTTGTATGGGGAGGTTTTATTTAAAAGAAAATGCTTTTTAAATAAGTCAATTTGACATTAATTATGGAAATGGAGAAACCGAAGTAAATCTCGGGAGACTAACCTCTTTACAAGACGGATATTTGCAATTCTTTATGGGTTCTTATAATGAAGTTTCAAAAACTATTTCAGTAAATGATTAATGTTTAAAATTCTGTTTATTTAGTTTTGATAGCTGTACTGTCATATTCAGAGATCATTTGGTACTGAAAAATATTATAAAATTACTTTAAACTCTTTCTAAGTTGACCAGTTGCTTTGGTTGCAAATAAATATGTAAACCAGAACTTAAGTTGAATGTATAGTTTTTTTTTTCCAGCTATAGTTCGTAAATAGCTTCATGTAAACTCGATTTGTTGGCTATTCGATTGTAATACAACTAATAAAATAATTATTTAGGAATTTCTCAGAAATCACTTTAAATAAGCTTGTACTAAACTACTTTAAATAATACTTTTGTACTGAACACTTTAAATAAATTGTACTAAATATTAAATATAATTATCATTCCAAATTAAATTAAACGATTGCTAACTGCTGGCTTTAGCGTATAATTGAAAGTTGATTTGTGGTACTGATTGATTTTGACTCTTGAGTAAGTTAATTAAAAGTGAAAAGTAAAATAACAATCAGAATGGTGAATTAAACCCACCGGGTTGGTCTAGTGGTTAACGCGACATCGCAAATCAGCTGATTTCGAAGTGGAGAGTTCTAAGGTTCAA
>JAAAKQ030499182.1:0-20603 GCA_010016005.3 Zanna intricata | reverse complement strand
ATCCTCTGAAGATATAACCTAACGGTGGTTCCGGAGGTAAAACAAAAAAAAAAAAAAAAAAAAAAAAAAAAAACATTACACTGTATTAGTCATAATTAATATATTCTCAGGACTGCCTGAATTACTTTATTCTTCTTTAAAAAGAAAGGAAAGAAATTAGATAAACATTCATATTGAAAATACAATCGAAAGTTTATATCAAATTATGCTAAAATTGATAGTGTCTACCAATAACTGACAAAAAGATAGACGCAACTGATTTGAGGATATTATTATTATTATTAACACGAATAATAAGGTAGGATTTTAAAGATTACTTTAACAGGGTGAAGCAACCAATTTCTAGAAATACGAATAAAAGAATACGTATGACTTCATACACACATTGTATTTTCTGTAATTAATAATAATAATAATAACTTTCTATTACCATAACGGTGGTTAATAATTGGAAAAATGTTTGTACATAGATTTATTACATACAGTAGTTTTCCTTATATTCAATTCTTGCATTGCAATCCATTATTTTAAAGTGAAATATATATATAAAATGTTTTATATTTAATTATTTTATATTTATCTATTATTATTAACATCAAATCTATTTTTTTTTTAAAATACCTTTTCTCCAGTAAAAACTGAAAAAACAAGGTATTTAATAAATATTTCAAAAAATTAATTTTTATTTCAATTGAATCAGTAGCATAACAAATATAACTTTAGACTGCTAAAATAATTATCTTAATTACGTACTTAAACCTAATTGTACTTGTCATTTAACAAGGTCTTATACAATGCCAAGAAAGTGTTTAAAAAAATATTCTAGACAAATAATACGTCGATAAATGACTAAAAATAAACTAACGACGGAATTTGGTCATTTCGTTTCCAGGATATAAATATTTATAAAAAAAAAGCAATTAATGATAATAGTTTTTTCTATGTTACAAAAATATTTTTTAAAAAAAACCTGAACTTATGTATATAAATTTCTCAAATTACTCTTTTCATGATAGAATTGTACTTGGGTTTTTATAATTAATTTTTTTCCCCATAATATTGATTTGGGATAATATTGATTTACAAATTATTTTAGAAATTGTCGGGTGATTTTGTTGAATTTTTTGTTCGTGAAATTAATTCATTTAAACTCTTAACAAATCAATTCTATAAGTAAATTGCAAAATAAATTTTTGATCTATTTTGACGAAAGTGTTTTGTTTTTTTTTTTTTTTTTTTTCATTTACCCACACAAGATGTTTATAAAGAAACTTATATATGGAGTGTTAACAAAATTGAGTTTTAAATAACTTCATATTAGTTAAATATAGAAAATGAAATTTAATAAAAACTCGCAAGCGATTAATTTTTCAGTATTAAACCATTACTTACGGTGTACTGTAGGCCGTGTATAGACGCAGGTTTCATTCATATTATTTAAAAATTCAATATTAATGAGAAACATTAACTTTTATTTAAATTTCTTTTAAGCTCCTGTCTGCTACACTCTGCTCCTGTCTGCTAAAGAGGTTTCTCTTTACATTCCCACAGCTCCTTTGGATGCACCCGGCACCTGACGATTTAACGGCTCCGTACAGTTCACACAGCTTCTTTTAGATGCGCTCGGCTCCTGATGATTCATCATATGAGGTTCCGCACTTCATTTAAGCAGTCCTCTTCCACTTTTCTACGAGTTTACTACAAGCTTCCAAAACTCAAAAAATCTTCTTTCACTCATTACATTTTATTACATATATTAATACAATAAATTTACAAAAAGATTCACAAGTTGATAACGTTATATTTATGAATAATATTTACAATTTATCATAAAAATAATTATCATCACTAGTACATAAAGATTTAATGTAATTAAAAAATCAGTATAAATTTTGACAAACAGGCCAATTTTGAAACTAACTTTCAGAAATTTTAAATACCACCGTTTTGGTTACGGTTTCCCGATAGTTTTTACAAAATACTTTTACTTTTGAAGAATTACTTTTGTAGAGATTTAATTGATTTACTTTTGTAGAATTTAAAATTATTTTCAATGTTTTATCCTTTAAGATGTTTAAGTTTTCTGTACTTAGCATTCCTTTAGCTACATCGGAGTAGGTGATCTTCCATTTCAAAACAGTTTGCCCGAAGATAAAACATATACTACGAGTAAATTTCATCTGTCCATATTTAACTGTTAAAAAGTTTTTTTAACACTGTTAAGTTTTGTCATATTAATAACCAGTATATATGTAGTTTAAAAAATAAAAATAAATAAAATTTATGTAAAAAAATAAAAAACCATACTTAGGTAGAAATAAAAATTTATACAAATTTCAAAAATCTTGGTTGAATTGTTTTTTTCGAAAATTTTGTCTAAAAAACTTTACTGGCTTCCCTCCATTTTTAGAGATCGACTTTCTTTGGAATTTTTTTTTTTTTCAGAAACTTGCATGTAAAAACAAAAAGAATCGTATTGTTCAGTAATTTAGATTATTCTTAAATTAAAAATTCCTTTTTACGTATCTTAAGAAACGTAAACGGAGGAAAACCGCGTTAACATATAATAAAAAATATATGGAACTATTATAGAATAATCTAATTTTAACAATCTTTTTTTTTAATTTAATTAAAGTAATAATAAAAAATAAAAAACATTGTATTTAACTAATCATGTTTGGCAATAGAATAAGCTAACACATAATTATTTTCTCAACATTACAGATAATTTGATGTAGTAATCCAATCCATTAAAGTTTTTATTTTCATACCTGTAATACGATTTAATTAAATTAGTCTAAAATTAAAAAATTGTGTTGATTAAATTAATTAGATTACGTCTTAAAAAGCAGAAAAAGAAGATTTCAAATTAAATAAAATGAATAATTAAGTATTTCATCTAATTATATTTAATTTGTTTTATTGTTAAAAGTATTTAGGTTAATTTACTAAATAAATACACATGATATAAAATTTATAATAAAAATAAAAAAAGGATTTTATTTATTTATTATATAGTATAGTTTAAATAAAATAAAATTCAACAATGATTCTTTAATTGTATTTTATAGCATTATTTCAAAACAAACAAACAAACGTATAGTTAAAACTGGTGAGAAAACATGTAACTGTTTTCAGCACGTCAGTGGGTCAACGGGTGATTGTAAAACGATATAAACACTTTATGTATTTTACCACGTTAAATTGTCAGTAAGTTTTAATGTTCCTTTATGCACACGTTAGTACATGCATGCGTGTGCAACGAATGCCTATTTATAGTAAAATATATATATATATATTTGTTTTGTGAAAGTGAACTGTAAATAAAATATTTATGTAAACATAAAAATCCATAAATTATTTTAATTTTTACTTTTAGTACTATTTCCAATATTCCATAATCAGCTAATTGGTTGAAATTCATTAAAGTTCTGCCTACAGTTACAGAAGTATGTGAAAAACATCCTACAGAAAAATCCTGTAATATGAAAATAAAACTGGATGAAAATTAAACTTTCCTTTTTGAAGAAATATTTTTTAACTGTACGGCGGTATTAGAATTTCTTTATCTTTTTTAGAAAAAGCGATAAAAGTGAAAATTAGGATTAAATTCATTGATTAAACATAAAGGAAGATGAAAAAATGTTCAAGCTTTTTCTTTCATATATATATATATATATATATATATATATATATATATATATATATATAGTGTTTGCGCGCGCGTGTGTGTGTGGGGGGGGTGGGGTTAATGATATATATTTACGGTATGTTTATATTAGAAACTAACATTATTATAATTTTTTTTTACGTCCGAACCACCGTTAGGTTTATCTTCAGACAGAGGAAAAGATGAATGATCTCTTGTAGCGTGCGTAGCATGTATTGTTGCGTGCGTGTAAAAAATGCCATGCCTGGTCGAGATTCAAACCCGGGACCTCCGAATGAAAGGCGGAGACGCTACCACTCGCAGTACAGAGGCCGGAAACTTTATTATAGTTACAAAATAAAAATGAAACGATGTATTCTT
The DNA here is from genome assembly GCA_010016005.3 of Zanna intricata. Lineage (NCBI taxonomy): Eukaryota > Metazoa > Arthropoda > Insecta > Hemiptera > Fulgoridae > Zanna > Zanna intricata. The sequence continues at coordinate 16,573 of JAAAKQ030499182.1, read as the reverse complement.
TCTTGAATGAAACTATTAATCAATGTTTACTGTATGCCACATGAAAGTAGCTGTGAAAGATTAAATAAGCGTATTTTTTTAAGTTTATTGTAAAACAATAAGTTCTACGTCAAAAGTTTTGTTTTCAGTGCTCTTTAAAAAATTTGTCACAACACTACTCAATTTCAATTTAAAATTTTTTAGTTATCCCCGTGGGAGGATTAAGGGTATGTTGGTTTACACCGAATAAAGATTGTAACATAAAATCAATTACTAAATTTAGAGTTCTTTACAAGAACTCATTTAGAGTTTAGAGTTCTTTACAACACTTTTAAATCTAGCTGTAAAAAATAGTAAGGGGCCGCCATTTAGGTTTAGGTTGTCATAATCCGAAGATTTTTGAGTTAAAATTTTCGGTTTGCAATGCCCTTTAAAGTGATGGTGACGTAATCTTACTCTTTCCATTTAAGGATTTCACTTCTCTACCATGAGAATATTCTGAGCATTTGGGGTATGGTAATTCCTACCAAAAGAATACTTTTTTGAGATACAGAAGTAATTTCTAAATTTCGTTTTTCTATATTTAATTGTTAAAATGTTATTTATGAGTTTTTATACATTATGAACTTTGAGTGCGCGCTCTTTTGCGTGCATATATTCGTATGCATATAAAGAATATATATATTTTTATATTTATTACAAATTCTAAATTTATTAAAAAAAAAAGTCTATGTAAAAAAAAAGTCTAAGTAGAAAAAAGTCTATGAAAGAACTTGTTGTGTGAAAGTCTATGTAGATAAAAATATCTAATCGGATTTAACACTAACTTTGATAAATAAAAAATTTATACATATAATATGAATAAAGTTGAGAATTCAAAATATATTATGCATTTTAAAATGAAGAAATCTAATTTGAAATGATCTTCTGAACTTTGAATTTAATTCGACATAAGACAATAGCACTAATCTCTCAAGAAAACACGATCACTATATAACTCAAAACATTAAAATGGATGTTAAAATTCAGTTATCAATCAAGTTGACAATAGTGTTACTTGTGAATAGACTTGTGATAAAATAATAAATGAAGTCGAATCATTAACATTTTAATCAATATATGTTCTCATATATATATTGTGTTGGGCATTTTAAAATTATACCGATCTCTAAGATTTATATTTAAAATATTACTTATTTTTTAAACGCGTAATTAAAATCATTCCTGAGAGATTTTCATACGTTAGTTGTAAAGGTTAAATAATTATTCAAATTAAGTGTCCTAATTCTAAAACAATAATTAAATAAATGGAAAAAATGTTTCCCGTTTTGATCCCATATAAACAGTTACAAAGATACATATATTTTTTTTTGGATCAGCTTAGAACCTATTAATTAAAATAAATTTTTTCTTTAGAATTTTAATAATTAAACGTTTACTTATATTGGCCCATTAAAATTATGTGTCCGAATTAAGAATTAATGTCCAATTAAGTGTCCATTAAGAAGTGTCCGAATTCTAAAACAATAATTAAATAAATGGAAAAAATGTTTCCCGTTTTGATAACATATAAACAGTTACAAAGCTATATATATATATATATTTGAACAGCTTAGGACCTACGTATTAATTAATGCAAATAAATTTTTTCTTAAAAATTTTTAATAATTAAACGTTTACTTATATTGGGCCCATTAAAATTAAATTTACATACATTAAGATACTAATTTATCTCTTATCTGGAATTAAGTATAAATTAATATCGTTTTTTATTTGCTTTGTAACAAATTCTCAGAAAGATAATTTTATTTATTTACTAATATTTAGACGATTATAATAAACCGACTGAATGAATGAATCTGACGAACAAAAATATAAATTTCATTCATTTGAATGTTATTTTTTGGAATATTTTTTTTTTTTTTTAATGTTTCCTTTTCTGCAGTTTATTTATACATTACAAGTTTTAATAAATTATGAGAGCCCCATATACTTTTTCAAACGTTAAATATAGAAAAATTAAATGTAGTGAATGTTTTCTATCTCCAATCCAATTTCAGTTTTTTACTATGAGATAACCACTTTCACTAGTAACCATGAGTGGCAATTTAGATTTTAAATGGAAACTGTATGGTAGATATATTATCTTAAAAGCCATAAAAAAACTATTTAGCAAGAAACTTCAGTTTACGAAACCTAAAACCAGAATGATGGCTACTGAATATTTTTCATTGCTAATATCTAAAGTGGTCTACAATACTCCTCAGGTAATGGTCTCGTACCGAAAAATGAATAGTTTTGAGATTAAATTTATTTTTTTTTTTTTTATTTTTTTTTAGGATTGCAGACCAGTTTTGAAAATAGCTGTGAAAAACATTTAATGGCCCCAATTTTGTTTGAGGCTGACTTAGCGCGAAGAGTTTTTTTTTTTTTAAATATATTGTTTTTTTGATACGCTTTAAAATGATATTACATCTGTATTTACAATGATTAAATAAATATTTCAAAGTAAGTAATTTTAATTTTTTTGAGCGTAATACGAGCCTTTTAAAATTACAAGTATGCTTGTTAAAACTAAAAGGATGGAACTATCCTATTAACACCTTTTTAATTGATGCTTGGGGTGTGATTGTTTCATACTGAACAATTTTTTTTTGTATTTTACTGTTGTGGAGTTATTTAAGAAATACTGTTGACCACTTTAGAAACTAGTTGTAACAAATATTAAGTGGATGCTGTTTTGAAAAAGGTTGTGGCTCGATGTTTTTAACGTCAATGTCTTTTCAATACCATTTTAGATTTTGCGTATAACCCTACCCTTTTCGTTTAAAATTTTTACAATTATCTCTCAATGGCAGATCCCCAAGTTCCAAGTGTGATGATTTCAACTCAAAAATAGATCGTTTCGAGATAAGGGCGTTTGTTAAGTCTAATAAGTTATAAGTACGCAGTACATGATATGCAAATGTTTTTTGTAACTTCAAAAAACATTCCACTTTTATAATGAGGTTTAAAAATCTGATACGGACAACACATCACTTCCTTGTATGAAAATCGAAAAGTAATACGATTCTAAATTATAATCAAAATTAATATTAAATAATCAGATGTTTCATCAAATCTATTACATATACACATATGTATCATAATTTCTATCAAATTATATATACTCATTTTTAAAAGGCCATAAAATTTTATTTCACTAATAACTTCTGATTTTTTGTAATAATTTTTATTGTTATTATTGAATTATTTATTGTAAATTTGTTTTTTTACAATCACGAGTTAACGATTATTATTAAATCAATATATTAAAATTAAAAAAAAAAAAAAAAAAAAAAAAAAAAAGTTACAAAAGAAAAAGGAATGAAGTCAGATTTGAAGCGATATTTTTTTTTTTACCTCCAGAACCACCGTTAGGTTATATCTTCAGAGGATGAGATGAACGAATTGTAGCGTGTGTGAAAAATTCCATGCCTGACCGGGATCCGAACCCGGGACCTCCGGATGAAAGGCCGAGACGCTACCATTCGGCTACGGAGGCTGGCATCGAAGCGATATGCCTTCCCTTGTAAGATCCAAATATTTCATTGATTAAAGTTTTATTTCGCTATTACTCTGGAAAATAAGTACCATTTATGATATATCGTTAATAAGTTCTCAATGAGGATTATTAATGCAGTTAAGAAAAAGTCCAAAATCAAAAGTGTTTTTTGGATTTTGGTTTTTTTGAACACTTTTGGTTCAGTCGATTGCAATCAAAAGTAGAGATGCATAACTGGATGTTATAAAAAATCCAAAATTCTCCTTCCTACAGCTAATCGTTTTTGAGTTAAGCATACGTACGGATGTACTTATAGAGGTCACGCCGAAACTAGTCGAAATGGATTCAGGGATGGTCAAATGGTATATTTCCGTGGAAATTTGAAAACCGAAATTTTTCGCAATCACAATACTTCCTTTAATTTTTGCAAGGAAGTAAAATGGCAATGAGACATTTTTATTTCCAAAAAAAAAAAATTAAATAATTACCTAGAAATTTGATAAATATACTGGTATATTTAGTGAAGAGGAAACCATTGTTTAAAATTACAAAACGTTTTTTCTTGTAAATCCTTTGTCATTTATTTCCTGTAATCTTTCTCCTTTTAATTTCTTTTCTGAAGTTCACTTTGATTTTGTTAAACATAAACAAATAATCATATTCTGAAGGGATTGAGGAACCTATTCAAAATTTCAAAAAACAATTTTTTTTAAAATTATAATATGTATGTTTCAGTTTTGTATATTTATTTTTCTTAACATACCTTCAAAATTATTTTTGGTAAAATAAATTAGAAACAATTTTATCAAAAGAATTAACAGTATAGATTGTGATTATGTTTTTATATATTAAGATATATCTTCAATATAGTTCAGATTTATTGAATAATTATTTTAAAATAATGATGAAAATTGGTTAAAATCGGTTGGTCTTAAATAATAATTTGTTAATCGGTAGAACTGTATTAAAATAATAGTACACATTTGACAAGAGGCTACACAAATTAAATTTTCATTTTAAAAAAACTCTTAGCGATGTTAAAAATCTAAAAGATAGTAAATAACACACCAAAACAAACGCTTTATGCATTTTATTTACTTACTTGTATAATACAACAAATAAAAACAATTTATACAAATAATTAGTAAATATCTATTACTGTATCATTTTTGTAAGAGTGTAAGAATTGATAAAGATGAGAATGGTAGAAGTAAAAAAATTTCTATTTACCAGCATAAAACTGTTGGGATATTTTTCTTTTAGAAAGTTTTCTTTCAGTTATTCATTTTTTATGAAATGCTTATATATTATAATTGTTTGAAATTTTCATTAAGTTACACTGTAGCCTAGACCTATAAAAAAATTAATAAGGTAAAATTAATTAAAATGTTTTTATATAATTGTATTTTTATTTTATTTTCTCTTTGTTAACTTTCTAGAAAAGTTTTGATAGGATTCAAAAAAAGTAAAAATAAATAAGTGTTAATGTTTTATTTAAGATTATGTATTCTTGTTAATGATGCATTGCTATATATAAATTAACTTCTTATAAAATACAAAATAAATAAAGATTTTAGTTATTTAATGTACCAGGAGAAAATATTTTCGCCTAGAATCTGAAAAATGTATTGCTTCGGAAGTAATTATATTTATATTAATTTAATTTTCAAGCCGGAATTTAATTTAATATATAGATACATATGCGCGCGCGCGCATATATATACATATTAATTTGTTCGTGTAAAAATGTATACTTGTTTGCTGTTTTTATCTATTTTTGACATTTAACAAAGTAATTAAATACCAGAAATATTCTAACATCATCAAGTATGTCGATGATTATGAAAAATAATTTTTTTCTATACCTTTTTTTTTATATTCCCTGTGATTCTCTAAATATTTTAAGTATTTTAAAATTTGAATTGAATATATTCAATGCGGACTTTCCAACCCTGGAAGGTACCTAGGACCTCATTTAGATCAGCGTTAGACCTGGGAGTATCACGTAAAGCTGAAAGGAAAACAACTGAATGCGAAGTATAGGGAACTACATTTGCTGCTATGGAGAAACTCACACCTTACGTTGTCTAATAAACTTCTGATTTTCAAAGTTATCCTATGACCAATCTGGTCTTATGACATGAAGTTGTGGGGGACAGTAAGTAACAGAAACGTAGATATCATATAACGCTTCCAAAACAAGATAAAAAGAACAATTTGCAAAGGCGACACGATTCACACGGAATGTTTGCTAATCATGAATATCTGGAGCTTCCATAGGTTCGTTCGAGGTTGTGAGATAGCAGTGTTAAATACCTACAATGTTTAGAAAATCACGGCAACCACTTAGCGACCAGTCTACTCGTACTTGATAACAGTGGAGACGTCCGAAGCTTGAAACGTCTCCATGTATTTGACTTAAGGGCTACTGAATGACAGTTTGCAGTTACCGTTATTATGACCATATCTAGTCGGATAATTTTTGTCTATTTATTAATTAATTCATTTTTTTGTTTATACCTGCAAGTTGTTTTGTTCTCTGTTCTACTAGCTATTACTTGATTATTTGTTTGTTTCTTTTATTCACTATTTATTTATTTTTTGCTTTTTTCCTGATGAGGGGGAAGGAATGTCATTTACGCATTGAGTGCGGACTCGTTAACAGGTTCAGCTAGATGTACTGAAAGTGCATATTTACTTACCGTTGGACTTAAGGAGACGATTGGAAATATACTGGTTGTAAAAAAATGAATTGAATAAGTTTACTTCTTTTCTTACGTGATCCAATATATAAAACTTGATTAATTTTTGACTTTTGAAATAAATCTTTTATTTTGTTTTTATAACTTAAAAAATATTTCATTATAAAAAATTGACAACTTGCCTCGTCTAAATAGAATACGAGTAATACAATATCTATATTTAGATGATCCGCAATTTTATAAATTTAATACATTTTTGCATAAATGAATCAATAAAGGTAAATAAAAATCATTGATAAGTAGTGACTGGATGATATATGTGTCAATGGCAAAAGATATATCATATTTTAGTTTTGATTGTTGGATAAAGTAAGAAAAGATTCACTTTTTGATCGATAGAGGCCTTGGCATAAATAAGATCATTAACACAACTCACAACTGCATGTATGTATATGTGTGTGTTTTTGTGTGCGCGCGCCTACTATATATATATATATTTATAAATAATACGATGGTCAGGATTAAATTATTTATTTTTTAGATCTAGATTTGAACTTTCAAAATTTTAATGTCATATATTATTAGATCCCAATTATAAAGAACCTAACACTTATTACTTTCTTATATACGGAAGTGTAAGCTATGAAATTTAAATAATTATTACCGTATATAAATTCCATTTACAGGTTTTAGATGGGTTTTGACGTTTTGGAGAATGGTATGTAAAAAGCATAATTTGTAAAAAGTACTAATTTGTGTTGTCTATTTTTGCCAATTTTGGCACCTATTGTTTTAACAATTTTTATTTGTTAAAAAGATAGTAACGCAATCCACCAATAATACAGCATAACAGATGGCTGGAACACTGATTGTTTTCTAGATAATTATTAAAATTTCAAACTGAACATATATAACTATAATATAAAAGTGTGTTTTAATTTTATCTTTTTGAAATTATCAATTTATATTATCACTAAAATATTACCATTTAATTATATCAAACAATCAATATGTGTGGAAGTATTTTGTTATTTTTACGAAATTGTAAAAATTTCAATTTTCAATTTCAGTTATTTATCAGACATTTCCTTTTTCATTTTAATATAATTTAATGTTTGATAATCAGTTAAGAAAAGGTAAGATCCTGCTTAAACAACTGATAATGCATAACCGTTTAAAAAAGTGTTGGTAAATATTTGAGCAATTTTCGTCTGTACATAATAAAACTGTAAATAAAACTTTAAAAATTGTTTATTGTCAATAGGAACCGTTAATTTGTACTTTCAGTTTAGAACTAATTGTATTTAATTCAATTAAAACAAACTTTACTTCAACCTTTCTTGAATTTTTGTATGAAAATTCTTTGAGTATCAGCATAATAAGTACTATTAAGTACTTATTATGCTTATTATAAGTACTATTAAGTACTTATTATGCTGAGTAATAGTACTAAGTACTAAAGTAGGGTAATAGTACTAAGTACTATTACCCTATGACAAACCTTTGATTATAATGATAAATTACTAACTGTCATGTAGCATCATTAGTTAATAAGTTATAATATTAACAAAAGATAATAATAGAAAATAAATGTGGAATATCTTAGAATTATTTATTTATTTCTTTAAAAAAATCTTCCACTTGTGTTATCTGAAAAAACCTTACGTACAGATCATAAAAAGAAATGGAAAATAAAAGGATCATATTACAGCAAAGGATATTGTTTTCTTTTTTAATAAATATAAACTTTTATGTTTATTTTACATTTTAAATAGTTGAAGTCAGCCACACAGGACATAAATGTATTTACGGTATTTAAATAATTTATGTGGTAAATAATTTTAATGCTCTAATTATTATTAAACGATTTATTTTTGCTGTTAGGTGTACTACCTTCATTTAAACAGATGTGTATTTGCATAAATGAGATCAACTAATTTATTTATTTATTTTTTGTTTACGTAAGAGTACAAATATAATAAATATCTTCTCACATATTAATGCATTGTTGTTGTTTTGCATTTTGTGTAGATGTACGTATGTACTCGTATTTTTAATCACTATTAAACAAATGCATGTTTTGTTATACATAATGTAACGCGACGACACGTGAAAGATTCTTAAATCACTTTAAAAATATATATGTATATAAATTCCTCCGTATATTATAAAATGGTAACAAAAGTATGAAAATAATAATTACTCGAGACCCTTTTGATCTACTGGGACGAACAATGGCTTAAAACATTCGAAAATTCAAGTCACATTAATAAGGCCTCACCCAAAATCTTTCCTCATCTCTGAGTCGAGGTATAAGCAAACATTGATTCTCCCTATATTAAAACATGTTAAGAAAAATACTAAAATGTTGAGCTCAAAGCAGCCAGTGGACGCAGCCTCGTAGTAAATCTACAATAAAATAAATAAAACTTTTAAATATATGTAAATGAAATTGAAGTTTATACTACATAATAATCAAAATAACAAGGTCTTACAATACATATATGTATAAAACAAAAAATGTATAAAAGATTAAATTTTTCGGTTAAACTTGTTTTTAAGTTAAAATTTATTAAAATGTGATGTAAAAAGTGATTTAATAAACATATCCTTCTTAACCATTCAAAATATTCATAAGAGGTTCAGTCTCTCTCGATAAAATAACATTTTTACTCATTCAGTATGCATTATCGGGAAAATATATTAATTAACAGAAAATAAATAAAAATGATAATTTTCAAAAATTTTTATAAAAAATAAGTTAAAAATATTTTTTATTGATGGGTATCCCATCTAGATAAATTCTCTGTGTTTTAAACAAAAAAATTAAGATTTATCATTTATAAGAAGAAATTTCATTGGTATACACAGTTTGTTATTGTGTATGAAATATATACATTTCTTAGACATTCCAACTCCCCTAGGGGAAAACACTCACCTTGTGGCGAATCCGGTCACTACAGAGTCCGGACTTTATAGGAGGTCGTCTATTGACTATGCTACTATTATTCGTTTTACGCTGTGGTTTTATTCGAAATACTAAACTTTATTATGATATCTATTTCATTACTTTTTTTAAACCTCTGGAATCACCGTTAAGGTATATCTTCAGAGCATGAGATGAATGAATTTTAGCGTGTGTGAAAAATGCTATGCCTGACCGGGATTCGAACCCGAGGCCTCCGGATTGCTGGACTTTATCAATAATTATGCTATCTTTGATTTATTATTGATGTCTAAAATGTATTTAATTAAGGTGTTTCAAAGAAAATCCTTTTATAACTTGAATATTGCTATGAAATTTATTTATAATTTTTTTTCTATTATCTGATTTTAAATATAATTTAAGATACAAAAAAGAAAAAAAATGTCTTATTTCTGGTGGAGTATTTATTATTTCTAATAGACTAGTTCATTAATAGAATAAAATTATTAAATTAGATTTTTTGACTTTTACCTAAGTAAAAATAACGTTTCCTTACTTATTACTTATTAATTACATAACACTCAACTAATAATTGAAGATTAGGATTAATATTACAAAATTACCCGTATATTGTTGCTTGTCAATTAAAAAGAAAATACTACTTATCATAACAATTTTTTTTAAATTTTTTTATTTAATTAAACTTTATCACTTATAAAATAAGTTTTGAAATATGTGAAATATTTACTATGTATGTAATAAAAGAAATTATATTGAAATGAATGGTTCATTATTGCACTTTCTGAGAAAATCATTGAGAGTTTACCTTTAATAATATATATTTTTGTTATTATTAATTAGTGACAGATGTTTCTTTTAAATAAATTTTTTTAATCTTTTTTTATTTATTTACAAGTGATTTTTTTTGTGGAAATCACGAAATAAAACGAATATTATGATTACTTTAAGATAAAACAATACACCAAAATACGTGTTAATATTCAAATAATTTAAAATAAATGCTAAACAATAACAGGAAGTTTATTATCATATTTTTCTTTTAATAAAATAAATGAATAATTTACATATAATATTGTTTTAAAATATGTTGTTTTAATGTTTTTAATGTTATTAAAAAACCAGTTTATATATTTATTACGCAAATGCTTTCTTTTGAAATTTTAAAAAAGATTATACCTTAAACTAAACTTGATGCAGTACACAAACCTTAGGTTATTTTGCATGAGTAAATAAATACGTATAAGATGTAGGGGATAAAATTATCAAACAATTATACTGAGAATTAAACATATAATCTCTCGAGTCTAAATCGCTGAACTATATATGTAAAACCGAAGTTTAAGTAAGTTCTATTAACAACTAATTTCAGTAAGTTATTTATTACATTATCAAAGCCAACGACCAATTTCATTGAAAAAGAAATTTTTAATTTAATACTTATTTACTTTAATATTTAATTTGTGTTCTTATCTGCTGCAGGCTTAATTAACAATAAAAACTATACGATATATTACAATTCCCATACTTCACAACAATATTATAATTCTTGGTACAGAGAACAACAAAGTAAACGCAAAAAATGTCAATTTTTCAGGTTTCAACGGAAATATCCGTTTTGACCATCCCTGAATCCATTTTGACTAGTTTCGGCGTGAATTCTGAACTTACGTACGCATCTCGCATAATTCAAAAACGATTAGCCTTAGGATATTGAACTATGGATTTAGGATTGTTGTAATATGTAGTTGTGCATCTCCCTTTTTGACTGGACCAAAAGTGTCCAAATAAAGCACAAAATCAAAAAAAAAAGATCTGGATTTCTCTTAACTGCAATAATAAGTCCTCTTTGAGAGCTTTTCAACATTATATCATTAGTGGTGATTACACTGATAAACAAATACATTTTTTTAAATGTTTCTCTAAGTGTGATACCATTTTTTGAATTGCTTTTTTATATACATTACAGATCTGTAAATAGAATTTTTCTATCACAATTAGTTTTAAATAAATTACGGTTCAAAAAAATTAAGGGAAAATATAGTTAAAATCTGTGTAATTTATAATTTTGCATGACCATACTTGTTTAGATTGATTTCGCTGATGCTTTTCTTTTATAAATAGCCTGAGGCATATCCCAAATTAATGTCTAACAGTAATCGGCTAGCATATTAGTTTTTCATTTCCTTTTATAGCGGCTTTCTATCATCGAAATGTCTTAGTGGAAACGTTCACCGATTTCACTTACGTCGGAAATTTTTGTATTTTTTTTAAAGTAAATTCAAACGCTGCAGTTTAACAATTCAGCTTGATTTTTTTATAACTTTAAATTCCTAACTAAGTCATATAATTCACCTTGTGATATAAGAAGTGGCTTATTTAAAGAAAAATCAAAATCATTGTTGTCTTCTTCAATGCTGCCTTATTCTTCACCTTTGCTTTGAAACATATATACATTCACAGGAGGCTCAGGAACTGGAATAATTTCACCGTCAAATTTCCCTCTCAATATATATATATATATATATATATAATTATTAATTCTCATATTTATAAATTTTATTTGTATTCTTTAAACTAATTTTTAGAACTTTATTTACCAATGGCTAAAGAGGTCTTTCCTTCTTGTCACTTGTGATTAATACAAAGTGGATAGTAAAATACACATGCATATATAGATATACATACCTATTAAATTAAGTTGTGTGTGTAGTAGTGTGCACACACAAAGATGTGTGTGTGCGCAGACTACTACACACAGAACTGCATCACTTAACTGGATGTGACTGTGAGTATGTACACACATATACACACACACTCATTTGTACTTTTCAAAGTATGAAGAAAGGAAATTCTCTTTCTTTGCTTTTTCTTCAATTTTCCAAAGCTAATTGTACAGTATTATTAAAAGAAAATATATATTTAAATTAATTTAAATGTTAAACGTAGTTATTATATTATGGATAACTTAAATTAATTACATATACTTAATAATGTTGTAGTACAAGGTTTTTATAAAAATTATTATAACTCCCCATATATATTGAAGTCCACAAAATAAATTTATAACTAATTAAAGTGATAAACATTGTTAAATTGTTATGTTAATAATATTTCATTCCTATATTTAATAATAATATTTTGTTGATATTATTTCATTTGTATGTTAATAGTATTTAAATAATTCAGTCTTTATTATGTGTATTCAGATTTTGATCTTTCTAGAGAGTACGAGATTCTACTAGAAACAGCAAAGCTGTATGTTTGAATTATTATTTTTACTTAAGAATGAATTCTTATTTGGCAATTGACATTTATAAAGTTTAGTTGTGTAATTAAAGTAATTATTTATATTGTTTACAGTTAATTGTATTTATAAATAATAAAGGTATTTGTAATAGAAGCAAATAGAATCTTCTAGTCTTTTCTAGATGGACAGCTAACAGTATATAAAAGGGTTGAGGGACCCGTGGATTGGTTCATTTGTTTGACGTGTTACGAAAGGTACACTGCCTGCTGCTTGTAGTCTGCGCGAAGTTTAAATTTGTTTTATGTAGATTTTGTTAAGTGTTGTATGTTTGTTTGTTTTGTCGTGTTAAATAAATTTTTGTGAGAAGGCTTGATATCGTGTTGGTGATTTATAAAAGTCTTATTCTCACTATTATTGGCGACCGTGATTGTATTGTTAAAATAATTGTGGGGAAGTCGATACCGTGTTAAATACGAATCATTCGCTGACGTCAATAATTAATAAAAAATAAAACTTTAAGTGAGAAAAGATATTTTTTAAATACAATTACAGTTTCATACTTTATCATTTGATGTTCTGCCTGTCGGCAGTTCTCCTTCGTCCTCTTGTAATTTCCAATCTTCACCTCATCTATTAACTTCATCCTTCTTCCTCATCGCTTTATTTTTCCTCCGTCTATTGATTCTTCCAATGCAGTGATCAAAATTTCAGTTCTCCTAACGCGTTTCCTTTTCTTTTGTGTACTTCTACCATATAAGTCTGCTCTTTCTTCTTTAATATTATTCATTACTTCCTAACATCGCAATTCCTAACTCTATCCGTTCATTCTACTTTTTACAGTTTTCTCCGTATCCTTATCTGAAAAGCCTCATCTTTTTCCCTTTTCTATTCTTCCATTACTTGTTATTACCACTAAATCCTCTGTTTACATAGAACTTTATTTTTATAAAAACTAACGGGGAACATCGTTGTCGGACTCCCTTTTTTATTATGGTTTCTTTTATATGTTCTTCGATTATTACTGTTGCAGTTTTGTTCCTGTATATGTTAGCAATTGTTCTTCTGTCTCTATACTTGAACCCTAAATTTTTTTAATGCTGAAAATTTTATACTAGTCTATGTTATCATACGTCTTTTCCAAGTCTATAAATGCCATGTATGTGGGTTTATTTTTCTCTAATCTTCCATCTAGTATTAATCCCAGTGCTAAAATTGTGTCCCTCGTCACAGCACTTACGTCCCTTCTCCTAATACTTCTTCCACTCTCCTCTTAATTCTTCTGTATTGGATTCTAGTTAAAATTGTTGCTACACGAGTAGTTAAGCTAATTGTTCTGTATTGTTCACATTTATCTGTTCCTGCTTTCTTTGGTATAATGAGAATAACACACTTTCTGAAGTACGACGGAACTTGCCCTTTTTGTAAACATGGGACCTGCAGGTTTATTGGTGGTAAATTTATTGAATTAAAAACTTTCTCTGAAATTTATCATATGTTCTGTATCACAATGTGTGTGTGTGTGTTTAAGGCTTAATTTAATAGGGCTTACAAAGTTATGCATACTTCAACTTATTTTAAATCATAAATGACAATATACACTTAAGTTAAATGTTTTATCTACTTATTGTTAAGCAATTCAAACTTAGGAATTCTTGCTTCCTATTGGTAGGAAATGTAAAGGAATTATTAAAAATAATTGTAAATATAAAATCATAAGTTAAAACTGTTTGCATTATTTATAATAGTTCACCTCCCTACATATTTAAGGTTAATGTATTAAAAAATCCAGTTATGTAACAGAAAAACCATAACAAAAAAATTCTAAATTTTTTAGAGTTACTCTAAAAGTCTACTATGTTAAATTATATTTTTCTTTCATTTCCTTTCTTTATTTATTACAATTCTAAAGAGTGGGAGAACCTATACACTTGCATATATGAGCTTATGCATGAAAGAGAAGGGAGAGTAGAAAATAAATATTAACATATTTTATTTGGTTTGTATTAATTTAAATAACATATAAAATTACTTAACGTGGTTTATAGATTTACATAAATAAATAAAATTATTAATAATGAATAAAACTATTTGTGATCTATTTAAGCGCCATCTATAACAAATAATTTATTACAATATTATAGTCAGAAAAAAAAATTAGTTATTATTAAATAAATAATTTAACAGCTAGTTTTATGGTTAATCATACTATATCGATAATTATATTCTGATGATTGGAGTATTATATTAATTTCATAGTATAATACGTACTGGAAATATCATTCTAATGATTAATGGGTATCAAACTAATAAAAAGTCGAAGACATAAAAATAATAATAATTTATATGTATTTTAGAAAAAAAATTTAAAAATTCAGAACGTTCCTGCAATTTAATAAAAAAAGATACGGTAATACGTTACAAAAAAATCCAACTTAAAAATTTTCTAATAAAAGAATCAGAATTTAGAATAATAATTTGAAAAAAATTAAAATTGATTATAACATCGTTTTATAAAAATTTTATTTAATAACCGTATAAAAAGTTGTACAAAAAAACTGTAATGAAGAGAAATTGAGTTAAGTTGCTGTGCGTTATTAAAACATAATTTCTTAAAAATATTACAATGAATTAAAAAACGTTTAATAGAATAAAACTTACGAGACATTTAATAATCAAAGCATACCTTTAAAAACACTACTTCTTAAAAATAATTTGTAATCTGTACTCGCTTTAATGCTAATCTTTGTTTATGTGTTGTAAGATTACTACATAATCCTTTTAAAAAAATAATATGCGTAGTATCGCATTCTTTTGTTGTCGCTTAAACCAGTTTACAGTGACAGACAAACACATTCATAATCTTTTTCATGTGACAACCCTAGGTGCAAGTTATTACATCCATAGTTATTGCTTGATAAATTAACAAATGTATTTTTATCAATCTTTTCAAAATTTAATTTTATAATTAGTTTAACAAAGACCTAAATTTACAAAGCTTTATGCTGTACAAATGGCAAAAAGTTAAATTTAAAGATCCATAAAAACAAATATTGATAAAATTAATTTCCTGCTGAAGCCAAGTTATATCTGAGTAATATTTTATTTTTAATTTCTTCATTTTTTTTTAATTTTTATTGAAGAATTAATCCACCGTATAAGCAAGCTCAAAGCTTGTCCAAGGGAATATGAAGATATCTAAACAACCTATGTAAAATTGCCTATAAAACCGCACAGCCTTTATAAGCGGTTTATAAGCAGATACCTGGAAACCAGAAAAATCGGCCTTCAAATAATCCATTTTGTAAAACTAAATCGGAAAAAGAATTTTTTTCACATTACATCATATAAATTTATAAATAACAGTATAATTACTGTCGAAGAATGTAACAACTTTCGGAACATGTTCTGCTAGTGAAAATAAATAATAAAATTCATATAAACATAATTTGGAAACAAATCGTTAGCGAGTATTCGCTGGCGAAATTGTTCGTTCTGAGCATACAATAAAACTAAGCTAAAAAAGTAATTCTTGGGACTGAAATTAAGGGGTAAATTTAGTGGTTTTATATGAAGTCTTGCTTGAAAAATTGAAAAAAAAAAAAAATTATTCTAGAACTTTGGTTTTAGTAAGTTTCTTGAAATCTGGGGTAAAATTTAAAAGATTGGGGGTCGAAAAACACACTATTTTATGTTAAGAGTAATATAAATTTGCTAAAGTGGTAACAATAGATAAGGTTTAAAAAAAAAACTTATAAAGAATTTAATTTTGTGTAAAATAGTATGAGTAAAGTCTACAGAAAATAAATACAAGCATAACAATTGAGAAGTTTATTAAAAACAAGACTTATCAAAACGCAGAAGAGTTTAACTAGCTGTTAAACGAAACAAAATTTTAAATATTACAAACAAAAGAATTAAATATTTAAAAAAAAAAAAACAAAATAGTTACGTTATACAATTTAGTTATACTATATACTGTTAGATTAGTCGGTAAGTCGGTAAGTTTACCAGCTAATTATATAATTTTACGGTAAAGGTAATCAAATCACGTAAAGTACATTTGCATCAGGTTAACAGTTAGCCGGCCTCCGTGGCCGAGTGGTAGCGTCTCGGCTTTTCATCCGGAGGTCCCGGGTTCGAATCCCGGTCAGGCA